>JALAZF010000506.1:4285000-4428411 GCA_022829125.1 Lathyrus tuberosus
ATACTTGTAACTTTACATAAGTGCGTGAAACGACGTTATATAAACTCCAAAATTGTTTACAGTAACGTAGAAATGAAAATACGTCTTGGTCCACAATTTTCTGCACTATGGCAGTTTTTTATATTTCACACGTTCGGCGAATTGAATGTTGCCACGTGGAGTTTTTGTGGGGCCTGGTTTGTGTCGAGTTTTGCTGATAATTGTGACAACTGCCGTCACTGTTTTGCAATGTTTTTTGTGTTCTTGTTTTCTTTCCGATGTAAAATCTGAAAGAGGATCAATATTTTGATTTATTATCTTTTGGGGGTTTTTTATATTTTTAAAAATAATTTTATAATAGGATGAGATCAAACTAATGAAACATTTATATTATAATTCAGTTGTTCGGCTATTTATTTTAGCTTTACAAAAGTATTTCTATTTTATGGTTTTAAATATAATTTTTATGAAAACATTTTTGAAAATAGTAAAAAAAAATTACTCATTTTGATAAATTAAAAAAATTATTTTTTATATTCATTACCATAAATATACATTATTAAAAAGTAAAACACAGTAAAAATTTGGTAAATTTTAAAAAAAAAATATATTTACAAAAATATTTTATAAAATATTATTGAAAATTTTCAAATTTAAATAAGTTTTAAAAATTTAATATCCAAATAAATGTTATAGAAAAACATAATTAAAGTAAATTTTTATAAAAATTAATTAAATTATTTTTTTATTTAAATTCTTTTGATAAAAAATATTATATATTACTTTTCCTAAATTATGTAATAGTATAAAAAGATCTTAAACAAATAGAATCTATAAAATAAATAAATAAATATTAAAATATAAAATAATATTTAAAATGATCAATTTTCAATCTAATCCATTAAACCGATGAGATTTTAAATATTTGTAACTTGCTTTATTCAAAGTGATTTTATATTTTAATTTTTTTTTTAATTAAAATCAATTTCATATTAAATATTGAATATTTGAATAGTCAAAATCAATTTAAAATAAAATAAAATTCAAATTCATTTTACATGAGCACATAGTTTTTAAATTTAAACTCAAAAACCAACAACCACCTTAATCCAACTTATTTTTGAATGATTATTTAAAACCGTGAATAGAGATCAATTTGTTGAAACATGCAAAATTATAAGAAATTAATTGAAATGCACTGACAGTATAAAAGGATTTTACATTGTCAGTTAATTATAACTGTTGGATGTAAAGAAAAATTTAATTTTTAATTTGATAATCTATAAAATAACCCAAACGGATGATGATAATGTATTGACAGTGTAAATCAGTGCATAGTAATTAAACTCAAATCGTAATTCAATTAATCTAATCCATTTAACTAGAATTAAACTATAAATGCTAAATTTTAAAAACCATCAACTTTAAAAAAAATTATAAATAGTAAATAAATAAATAAATTACTAAAAATATAAATGAAATGAAATAAAATAATTAGCAAAATATCCAATTTTCAGTTCAACATTGAACAACCAGGTTAGGTACGTATTTCAATATTTCTGATTTTTAATATTCCTCTCATAGCTTTTTTATTTATTTATTCGGTTATCATCATGAGGGCGAGAAAGTTGGAGTCTTTTTCTTTCTTTCTTGTAACTTGAAAAAATAAAATAAAAGGTGGCTTCAACTTTCGCAAACTCTGTTTTGTTTATTATATATTATATTTTTATCTTTTCTCTGTGTATTCATTCTATTATATTCACTTTCAGCTTCTCTGTTGTTTTTTTTCCTTTCTTTCTTATCATTCTATGCAACAGAAGTTTCTGGAATATTGTTTATTGTTGAAGAAGGATCTGAAAGTAAGGTTATAGAATATGGGAGCTTGTGTTTCAAGTCAACAAGGTTGTGTTGGAGGAATGTTTAACTCTTCCAAGAAGAAAAGAAGAAGAACAATTGGATTCAGAAAAAAAGTTTCTTCATCATTGGATACTAATAATAATAATACTAATACAGTTGATTTGCCTCAACATTCATTTTCCAATCCCACTTTCCAAGGTTCATGTCATGTTCATGTTTTTTTATTTTATTTGCATTTTACAGAAATGATTTTGGTTGTTTTGGTTTTGGTTCTGGAGTGAAGTTTGTTGTTTGTGTTTTGTTGGAATTGAAATTTGTATTCATTTAATTGCATGTTTAAATTTCGGTGAGATTGTATGAATCCAGATATAGATTAAGAGGTTCTTTTGGTTAGTTATTTTTTTTTTCAATTTTTTCAATTTTTATTTTTGGGTAGTTGAAAGTTTAGACTTTAAGAAATATTGTAGGTGACGTTGGTTTGTTACTTGTGGAAATTTGAAGTAAAGCAAAATTGAAGCTAATGTCAGTGATTGGTGCAAATTACATTTCTTTTCTTCTTTTTTCACTTCGCATTGTCAATATTTTGTGTTGATTTTTAAGCAGGATAGGCTAAACTTTAGGTTTCTGAATTAACATGGTAGAAAATTGGGGTAATTGTATTATTTGAGTTCTTATGTTCATTACTTAAGTGTTTTGGCTTTTTCCTGTTTTAGTGCATAGTTTCTATTTGATGAAAATCCTAGTTGAATTTTGTATGAACTTTTGATTTTTGTGGCAGGAGGAACTATTGATGAGGCATGGTTTGATTCAGCTACAGTGTTTGATTCTGACTGTGATGATGATTACCAGAGTGTTCCGGATGGTATGATCCAACGGTTATAATTGATTGATACTGTAAAATATATTTTCGAAAGTGTATCTGAATTGTTAAGTACGACTGATATTTGCAGATGTTGTATCTTTGAACGGAATTGTTGAAGGTGGATCTGTATCAAGTTTTCAATCTTTTAGAGATGCTCCCGGTGCCAACCATAGAGTTTCAACCGATCAAATTCAGAAACCGGTTATTTACGAGGCTGCTAGAAGTTCAGATGTTCAAAATTTTGGTGTAGATGGAAATGCAATTGAAGTGAATGAAGCTGTATTCCTTGACGATATTTCCTCTGTTGATGCGAGTTCCAATAGGGACGAAGGAATTTTGGATAATTGCGGCATTCTTCCTAACAATTGTTTACCATGTCTTGCATCTAGCATTCCTTCTTTTGAAAAGCGAAGATCGTCGTGTTCAAGTCCTGCTAGTTCAAGGAAAAAAACTCCTACCAAAGTTTCTAGTCTATGTGAGTTCGAATTCTTGACATGGAATTCTTTTATATTAACTTATTGCAAATTCACCTTGAGATTGAAGGAAAAAAATGCAATTTGTTTTTTATTTTCAATTACATCACTAAAAGAGGAATTGGTAAATCATATTTTTCTAAGGAGAATGCATATTGTGTTGCAGTTGTGTGTAAATATAAATATTCTGATTCTTCTTTTTGCCATTTTTTATGGCTTTTCAGTTTCTTCAAAGACACTTCTACAAAGACCAATCGCAGGTTCTCAAGTACCCTTTTGTCCAATTGACAAGAAGATGCTTGATTGTTGGTCACACATTGAACCAGGAACTTTTAAAGTCCGAGGCGTAACTTATTTCAAGTAAGATTAGATTCTGAATATAATCTTTTTTTATGAGTAAGAATTGAACTCGGTATCCTATTGTTTAAGCCACATTCTCAAATTCATATGTTTTGAATTCATATTGTTGATTTAGGTGTTGTTCTGTATGACAGGGACAGGAAGAAGGAGTTGGCTCCTAACTACTCTGCATATTATCCATTTGGAGTAGATGTTTTCTTATCTCCACGAAAAGTCGACCATATAGCTCGGTTTGTTGAACTTCCTAGTGTTAGTAGTTCATCTGCTAAATTTCCACCCATTCTTATTGTTAATGTTCAGGTACTCCTAATTTGCTTAAACTTAGTCACACTTTTTAGTCGTTTCCAAAAATTTATATATGAACATATTGTTGCTGCATATTCTCATACTCTTTGTTTTGTCGATTTTAGATTCCGCTTTACCCTACCACACTTTTTCAAGGTGAGATCGATGGCAAAGGAACGAGCTTTGTTTTGTACTTTAAACTTTCGGAAAGTTACGCCAAGGAACTTCCTCTACACTTTCAAGAAAACATCAGAGTAAGTTAGATTCATCCTGTCTCAATTGAATTCAATAATGCTTGATATTACCAATACATCTTGCTAAAAAATGCTATTGTTCTGTTTTCTCTTCGTCGTTACAATAAGTTCTTAAGATGATTTCTTACGTTGTTTCATAAAATCTGTCCATGTCGTTTGACAGAAGTTTATGGATGATGAAGTTGAAAAGGTAAAAGGTTTTCCGCTCGATACAATTGTGCCATTTCGAGAACGTTTGAAAATTCTAGGCCGTGTTGGCAATATCGAAGACCTTCAATTGAGTGCTGCAGAAAGAAAGCTTATGCAGGCTTACAATGAGAAACCTGTTCTTTCGCGTCCGCAGCACGAGTTTTACTCGGTAAGTCTAGTCTACTCATTGTAAATCTTCAATGTTTTCTTTCAATAAATTTGCCAGCCTAGCTTTATAATGAACAATTAATATTGAAGCTAATGCCATGGTACTTATGTTTCTTATATCATTAAATTAAATCATAGACTTTCAAAAAAACAAGTGAGTCATAAACATCAATTTTTCATGTTGGCTCCTTCGACTTTCTGATAATTTTGTACAACTCTTTGCTTAAATTTTTATGGATTAATTGTGGTACCTGTATCTTTGGCCCACTATTTAAAGTGGTGTCATTTCATCATAAAAGACAATGAATATCCACGTGCAGCACTTTCTTTCTAATAACCTAACTCATATGTTTATTTTATTTATAATTGCAGGGAGAAAATTACTTTGAGATTGATATAGATATGCATAGATTCAGCTATATCTCTAGGAAAGGGTTTGAAGCATTCATGGGCAGATTAAAGAACTGCACTCTAGATGTTGGCCTTACAATTCAGGCATGTAGTTTTCTCTTTTGACAAAACATTAAATGAACTTTATCTTATGCTTCTACTAATTATTATCATATAAAATTTGTTCATGTTCAGGGGAACAAAGTTGAGGAGCTGCCAGAGCAAGTGTTATGTTGTATTAGATTAAATAGCATTGACCACTCGAATTACCAACAACTAGGGCTAACTCAAGATCCACTATAATATTATAATGGCAAAAGCTTTTGCATGTCTTGGTATCAATTATTCATAATGGTAGTTTCAAGATGAGTTTTCATTTTCAATGCAATTCTCTCCAGCTCTTTGTTTATATAAATTTGGTTTTCGTGCAATCAAGATTACAAGATTCTATGCATTCACGAAATCAGTAGTGATAAGTACGGATGATTCTGTGGATGCGTAGAATCTTTTACTATATAGTTTATAACTTATGTAGCAACGCTATTTTAGATTGAATAAGTGTTTAGCGGTTAATGGCCAAAATGTGTCGGTGTCTATGTTGGAGTTGTGTCCAAGTGTCAGTGTCATATTTGATAGATCGGGACATCTTGTCATACACAATTATTGAGGCAACATGTGTGTGATGATGGGATGGAAACTGTATATTGTGATAGTTGCTATGCATACCAGACACAAGTCAAAGGAGGGGTCATGTGACACAAGAAAGGAAAGATGGACCTACTTATTCACACGCCTACTTAAATTGCAAAAACAGAGAAGGTCCATAGCCACACTATAGCAATTGCTTCATTATTTAAATGAAAAATACATTGCTATTAATATTGATAAGGAAACATAGGTAAAGAGACATAAATTCAAAAGGTTGAGCTCTGAAAACAATGTCCTTTTTGTGTTTAAAATATGTCCTCCTTCTGTTTTATTTTTGTATGGAGGTGGTTTCTTATTGTACAACTACTACTACTACTAACAAGTGAAATGTACTAGTTTGCTTGTTGAACGTGTGCATAGTGATTGAAAGCAACTAATAATGGAGTCCTAGTGTAGTGTCACAGAGTTTGTCATTCGTGCAAAATTAGAGTCTTGTAGGGAGATTGAACAATCCTTGCTTAGTAATAGAGTTTCACATTGAGTAGGTAAAAAAAGTTATGAGTAATAGACTTATCTTTTGCGTTGAACTATGTTGAACTAGTAAAAGAGTTTTTCATGGGACATGTTACTATCATAGACTAATTGATGAGAGAAGCCGCTAAAAAAGAAAATGATTATCATTGAAATAGAGTCAATAGAGTAAAAGTCGTTATGAACACCCGTCTTTAACATAGGCAATACTATTATGATTTTCATATTGAGTAGGTAAGAAAATTTAACTTAATATTTATTCGGTAGTGAAGCATAAATAAATGAAAGATTGAGGATAAATTGAGGATGGTTATCGTAATGAGTGGTTATAATTTTTCGATGATTAGAGATAGAGTATCTGAAAAAAAAAATTAGCACACAAACATTCAAGTCAATATTTGAATGCGATGAAACTGTATAAGTGTGAATAAAATAATACTTGTGCGCGAGTTAGATTCACACTTATATAGAAAAAACAGTTATATTCATTCTATATTTGTCTTAACGTAGAGTGTGGGCGATCGGTGGATATGGACCAACGATCAAGATGAAGATAGAAGTTGTGCTCCTAAGTAGTCTCCAAAAACGAAAGTCCAATCAGTTTGAACTGTTTCCAATTTGTCTAACATAGAGTTAGGATGTAGTTCCTATTGGATTAACCCTTTGAATTGACTGCATTTTAACAAAACAACAACTTAGAGAAGTGTCCAAGTGTTTAAGATTGGTCTAACTTGCTAAAGTTGTATGGCACTGGAAAAGAGACACATGCTGGATGTGATGATCTAGCATGTTGGTACGACATTCGGGCCTTGTGCAACAGGCGTCAGACTACTGTGTTTTTGAATATGTTCTGCAGAAGATTTGTTAAAAATTTTATTATTATTAATTTAACAATATAATTAGGTGATTTGTTTGACAACTGGATGAAGATTAATTCAGATTTAAATGAATATTTAAATTTATAAAAAAAATCATATCTTGTTGGAGATATTCAAGGAAAAAATCAAATATCCAACAAATTATGCATTAATTCTGAACGAAATTAAATATATTATCCAAGGAGAAAACCCCATAGTTATTTTGCTATATAAGGAGCTCAAACCTACATTGGAAAGCAAGCACTCCCATTGAAGATTTTAGAGTCTGAGGTTTTGTGCCTTGTATTCCATGGTAAATCCCTAATAGGATTAGTGTAGAATCTTTATGTAAACCTATATATTTCAGTAACTTGGCATAAAAGGGTTGGCTAGTTGAGTTGTAAATTCAACATAGTTATGTACACCTCTAGGTTTCAGTAACTTGGCATAGAAGGTTTGTCTAGGTGAGTTGTAATATTCAACATTCTTTCATATTTTTAAGATTGAAGTTGATCACTAAGGTTTAGTGGTTTTTTGTCCCTATCATTGGTTTTGTGGAAGAGAAGAAAGTGAGTAGGTTCTCATGTTTAGGGGAGGACTCTAAATTGGCAGTCATCGGATAAGTGTTAGGAAAAGGTATTGGACAACATAGGGTTTGTTGTTGCTTGTAAGACTAATTTTACTAAACTACTAATAAGTGATTTTCCTTTCTTGGGTTTGGACTCATCCCCCCAGACGTAGGTGTAGTTTCACCGAACTGGGCAAACAATTTATTGCATTCTTTATTGTTTTTTTTCATCATCTAGTACTTGTTATTATAGTGCTTCTGGTGTATCTTGTCGAACCAGTTATCGAAGCATCGAGTTTGACATCTGTCCCCTGAGGAACAGAATTTCAATTGACATTAGAGCAGGAACCCTAGCCTGTTGGTGAGCTCCAGGGAAGATAAATTATGCTCAAATGGAGATAATTAAAGGTGGAGGTTTATTAAACAAATCACCTATTTTGGATGGCACAGATTATGATTATTGGAAGGTGATGATGGTGGCTTTTCTCACATCCTTTGGAAACAAAGCATGGAAAGTTGTGATCAAGGGATGGAAACATCCAATAATTACCTCTTAAGATGGTACAACCAGCCTAAAACCAGTGGCTGATTAGACTGATGGTGAAGATGGTGAAGCCCTTGGGAACTCCAAGACATTGAATGTGATTTTCAATGGTGTGGAAAAGAACATGTTCAAGTTAATCAACATATGTTCAGAAACTAAATAAGTATGAGAGATTCTGAAAACTGCACATGAAGGCACATCCAAGGTTTGTATGTCAAGGTTACAGCTCCTAACAATAAAATTTGAGAACTCTAGATTGAATGAAGATGAAACTGTGAGTGACTTTTACATACAATTGTGTGAAATTGCCAACACATCCTTTGCCTTAGGTGAAAATATGTGAGAATAAAATCTTGTCAGAAAAATTCTCAGATCATTACCTAAAAGGTTTAATAAGAAAATGACTGTTATTGAAGAAGCTCAGGACCTAAGTAATATAAAGGTTGATGAACTCATTGGTTCCCTACAAACCTTTGAGATGTCCATCAATGAAAGGTCAGAAAAGAAAAACAAAAGGTATATCATTTGTATCCAACACTAAGGAAGTTGGAAAGAGAGTTTAGAAGATGATATTTCTTTTCTTGTGAAAAAATTCAGCTATACCTTGAAATATCTGGACAAGAAGTGGAGGACCATTGTCCCAGACAAAAGGTACAACATCATTCCCCAAGACAAAGACATGAATAAATAGTGGGAAGGGTACCCAGTGCTTTGAATGTGGAGGCTATGCACACATTAGACAAGAATGCCCTAACCATCTAAGGAAACAGAAAAAAGGATTAAGCATCACTTGGTCTGATTCTGAAAGTGAAGGTGAAGGGAAAACTGCCAACAATGTAATGGAATATTCTGGAAGATGTGTGTTTGAAAGAGAGTCTAATATTGAAGATGTGAGGGCAAGGTGTCTTAACACCCAGTCTTTATTTTAATGATGTCAAAACATGTACTAGCTCGTAGTGTGTAATTTGGAAGGTATCATCGCGTCATAGTCGGTATTCATACTTCTCAATGCACAAATATCCCAAAATCATGTGTCCATACATATAGGAAGAGTCTCATATATTTCTTGTATGTGTTTGATCATGTTGGGAGTCATAGGGATGCATAAACATAGCCTAGGTGGAACAAACTATGGTCAAAAAGTAATTTTTGTGAGTTTTGTTGTTTGAGTCAACTCAAACCATGTTTTGGTCGACTCATGAAAACTTGATTTTCGGTCATTTGCTCACGGGTATGCTCGCTTCGACCCTTCGGTCGAATCACACTGATGACAGATGTATCTGCATTTTTTCAGCAAGATTACGTTGATGCATGACCCTGCTCCGGTCGACGCATAGCTTTCAAATTTGCATAGTTTGCTCACGGGTCTGCTCAGGTCGACCCTCCTTACTCTTTGGTCAACCGTTCGCTAAAAACCCTGTAATTTTTCTGATCTATCTCAATTTCAAATTGCTTTTATTTTTGTTAGTTGGTCACGAGATTATATATATACATTGTATCTCATTTTTTACAGAAGAACAAGAAAAAGTGAAAGATATGAAGGTGTGGAAAACACAAGAAATGAGGGGTTTGAATTGGGTTTTTACAATAAAAACCCATTCTTTAAAAATAATCCCCTTTACAAATAACCTCTACTTCTTGATAATAAAGCAAGAGAAACCGAAAAGAAAGAACATAGTATGTTTTTACTAGTTCACTTGAGAAACCCTCATGCTAGTCTAGTCCACCCGCCAAAGTGATTTTGCCTCTCTCAAGCGAGGTCTTAATCCACTAATCAAACTGATTAATACAATGCACAAGCCAAACTGCAAGTGACTAACAACAATCTCTAAGACACACTAGTCCTAGACTTCTCAAGAATTCTGACCTAACCGGTCTCTAAAGGAAACAATCTCTAAGACACACTAGTCCTAGATTTCTTAAGAATCCTGACCTAACCGGTCTCTTAAGGAAATCAAACAACTGTTTGAAAAATAATTTGTTTACAGAAAATTGCTTCTACACAAGCTGATATGTAAACAGATTTAAGAACAAAATGACTTAAGAATTATAAGAACAATAGAGCGTGTGAGCAGTGAAGATTAGCCGTAAAATTAGAAACTCATTCTTGAAGTCTTCAAGCCTTTATATAGCCATGCATGATGTGACCTTTGAAGGATATTTCTGACAATTCAGAATTATGGCAGCTTGAAAGAACGTGGGGGACAAATAGTACGTTTGCGTCCGCTCTATCCGGAGTGGAGCAAAGTGTCCTCAACGTACTGTTGTATTGTTGTACCACGTTGCTTAGTCTTCTCAACTTCCTGACTTCAAGGGCTTCTGAGAGCATGAGTTAGAAGAAGGGAAAACGTAACTTGGGTCTTAAGAGCTTCATGCCTTCAGAGTCTGCAGAGCTACATCTTCAGAGTCTTCAGCACTTGGTCTTCAGAACCCGTTGTCTAAGAAGCATAAGTCTTCAGCATCTGGACTTGTTCATCAGAACTTCTGTCTTCAAATCTTCATAACTTGTTTTCTTTAGACATCGTATCAGAGTCATACAGCTTCAGAGTCTTCTGAAGCAAATGTTATTGTTCAGCATAACAAATGTAGCGCAAAAGCGGAACAATTCTCTTCTAATAACTTAACCACGCTATTTATCAGAAGCAGAACCTGTTTGTTAAATTCTCAAAAATAACAAACTTTAGAATACCAAAATTGTTCATACAAACATACTTGTTTGTTATCATCAAAACTCAGAGGTATTATTGTAGAACTGAACCTTATTCTAACAATCTCCCCCTTTTTGATGATGACAAAACTATGTATTTTGATGATACAATTTTGTACATAACATAAAAAGGTAATCGAAATAAGAAGGTTAAGGAATACTTATCCTTCAGATGAGAATCTCCCCCTGAATCTCGGACTGGATGAAGATCAAATATCCTGACTTTTGAACCTTCTGGGTGAACTCCCCCTGGTTGCAATAGGTCAGATATTGAGATCTTTAGAGTCTTGATTCAGTTTCTAGAAGTCAATTGTACCAATTGAGATCTTGAAATATCAGAGCCAAAAACATTCGGATTCCATATCTCCTGAAAAAGAAAACAAGAAGACAAATCTAATAGAAACAGAAGTTTATTGGTTAGAATGTAAGCAACTTGTTTCTCAGAAACTGATTATGAGAATCAAAATATCACGTTCATTATACTTCTCCCCCTTTTTGTCAAAATCAAAAAGATGAAATTCCATTAAAACAAAAAGATCAGAAGATCAAAACAAATCAGAATCCTAAGGTTCAGAGCCAAAAGGAAAAAGAAAAGCCAAAGTGCCTAAGGTCCAGAGGATGAAGGATTTGTAGACAGCTTGTTCAGAATCTGTTGAAGCATATCCTAAAGAGAGTTGTTGACAACCTTCTGTTCAACAATGCTTTCTCTGAAGATCTTCTGTTCTTCTTTCATTGCCTGATGATCTTCTTTGATTTCTTCAATTGCACGTTCCAAACGCACAAAAGCAGATTCAGAGAAGGAAGCAACTAGAGTGGCTTGCTTAGCTTTCTCTGCATCTTCAGCTTCGTGTGCCAACCTGGCAGCTTTAGCATTTCTAGCTTCTTCTTCTGCTAGAAGCCTTGCTGCTTCAGCAGCTTTTTCTTCAGCTTCTTTTTGCTTTGCAGCAAGAAGCTTGAATTGCCTTATCCTTTCTTTTTCTTCTTCTTTATCCTTGACCAGTTGAACTGTAGCAACTTTGGAGGCTTTCGAGAAATTTGAGATCCTTTTGACCTCAGAGTCTAACCATTTCTGAAAAGCTTCCCAAGAACACTCAAGCTCCAGAGGCTTGGTGTTTGTGCTAGCTTCTGCTCTTAAGTTAGCTACCATTTTCAAGGCCTTGTTACAAAACAAATTAATGCATTCATCAAGGGTTTTAGGAAGGGGATTTTCGTAAATAACCAAGGCAAGGTTAGGTTCAGCAGAATTTGTTTCAGAAGGTATTGGTTCAGATGAAGTGATTTCAGGTGGAATTGATTCAGATGTTGGTTGAGAAGTAGGTGTTGATTGCTCAAGAAGATCTAAGACTGTATAAGGCTCAGAGGTGACAATTTCAAAAGTACCAAAAATGGTTTCTTCAGAGAGGTTGGGGGAATGAGGATCGGAGTGTTGAGACGCAGACTCAACAGTGTTGGTTCGACGTTGATTGAAAGCAAATTGTAATAGATATTGAGAAAGTGGTGAAACAGGTGTATTGAGTTGAGGAAGTGAAGCGGTTAATGATGAAGTGAAAGTATGAATGCTTTCAGATGAAATGGGTGTGGTGATTGACGGGAAGGGAGTTGGTGGAATAGTAGTGTCAGATATAGAGGTTGTTGGGGGGTGGAACCGAAAATGAAGGTGGTTTAAAAATGACTTGAGAAGTGGAAGGGGGGATATGAAAAATGTTTGGATCAAAAGTGGCTTGTGATGTCGATGAAGCATTAATTGGCTTTGTAACAGCTATTGAAACAAAGGGAGCAGGAACAGACTTACTAGATTTCTCAGAGTGAGAAGCCAGAGCTGGATTTTTGGAAGTTCTAGACTTGTCATCCTTCTTTCTCCTCTTAGGCTCAGAGGCCTCTTCAACTTGCTTCCTTTTGCCTCTGGTAGGATCAACAAGAGTTGGTGCAGGAGCAAGGTCTTCATATCTGAACCCAGACATGTCATGTCCTGCTTCTATCATCATAGCAACAAAAGCAGCGATTATTTCAGGACTGTCGCCTTTGTGAAAGATAGGATAGTTATCCACCGAAATTCTGTGACCAATCACATAATCATGGGATACAGAAAGAGGTTTCACACTTAATTCCTTAATCAATCCCATATTCTTAAGTTTCGTGGCATTGAAAGTTTCTCCAATGCTCGGTGTCAAATCTTCTGTATACTTGGCTTCATCAGTTAGAAATTGCACCAGACCACTTTCAACGAAAATATCAGAAAGCAACCTTCCAAACGGAATGTAAGTGGGGGAAATCTTATTTGGAGAAGTTGTTGTCCTTGTCTTGCTCACCATATCCCATAAATAGTAAAACAGAATGGAGGGCAGACACATCTTCTGATTTGTAAGCAGATAGTACAACATATACTTCTGATTTGCATTGAAGTAGTCAGAAGAACTCGTTGAAGGTCTTGGATTGATGCAACTAAGAATGATCTTGTGCCAAATTCTCATATTATCAAGTAAATTCTTACTCTTATATTTCGATTTCTCAGGAGAGTAATTAGAGAAGATAGCTTTTCGATGGTCTCTTTCACAAACTTGGAGTTTCCTTTCATTCCATAAATTCGCTTGTTTTCCAAGAATTTTATCCCCAGAAGATCTGAGATTGATTTCTCAGTAATGACTATCTTCTTTCCCAGAACATGAGAAACTACATGAAGACGGTCGTAGTTTGCCTGTCTCCAGAAGTATTTCACAAGTGCCTCAAAAATAGGACCTTTATGCCTTTGAAAATAGTGATTCCAACCTTGAAAGTTCAGTTCAGCAGAGAGATCGTGTCCATTCAAGGCAAGATTTTCGAAATCTACATCTAGTTCTTTAAGAACAACCAGATTATCTGCATCAATAATACAGTTAACTGAAGCCGCCCTTTGAGTGATATGATTTTCATCAATCACAGGAAGTGACGATGAAGTTGAAGTGACAGTTGCAGTGGTTGCTGAAGTTGTAGACGGAGGAACTGATGAGGGTGATAACCCAATGGATGGATTCAAGGATTTTTCCATTTCAGCGGCGAAACGAACGGCTTCTTGTTGAGAGGTAGTCATCATGATGATTGTTGAGGTAGAAAGGATGAAAATGAGGTTTGTTGTTGAAGACGAAGAAAGCACAAAAACCGGTTTGGAGAAACAGAGGTTTTAGGGTTTCTAAAGTGTAAAAGAAGTGAAGTGGTGTGAGCGGGTATATAAGGTGTGAGTGGAGTGAAGAATTAAACATAATAATGGGGATTAATAAATGAACGTAATCATGATTTAACCAATTCCAAGAAAAATACTGCTCATTGTGTACTCTAAGTAGAAGATGTAACAACGGTTACACGTGTTAATCACCTTTTAATTAAGTGACACGTTTTGATATCCTCAGAGTCTGGAAAACCAAAAGGTTTCCTTCTGATCAGAGACACTTCTGACAAAAGCATCTTCTGATGACTAAGATTAAAAACAAATGCTTCTTAGTTTAAATGAAAATCTTATTTCTTTAGACTCTGACTAAACACATATGGTTCTGATGAAATCTTACTCTAGACAGTAGTCCATTTTCAGATGCTTCAGAATAAATAGAAATCTATCTTCAGCCAAGGGTTTTGTAAAAATATCAGCCCATTGATGGTCTGTATCTATAAATTTTAAACATAAGATTCCCTTCTGAACATAGTCTCTAATAAAATGATGTTTAATTTCTATGTGCTTAGCCCTAGAATGTAAGATTGGATTCTTACTTAAACAGATAACAGCAGTATTGTCACAAAAGATAGGAATGTTACTCTCATGTATCTGATAATCTTCTAGCTGGTTCTTCATCCACAGCATCTGTATACTGCATAGAGACGCGAATATGTATTCTGCTTCTGCTGTTGAGAGAGCAATTGTTGATTGCCTCTTGCTTGACCAAGACATCAGATTCTTCCCGAGAAACTGACAGTTTCCAGAGGTGCTTTTTCTTTCCAATCTGTCTCCTATGTAATCTGCATCACAATAACCAGAAAGAGAGTACTCTGATGTTTTCTTATACATCAAGCCAAGGTTAGTAGTTCCTTTTAGATACCTTAGAATTCTTTTAACAACAGTTAAATGAGATTCTCTAGGATCTGATTGAAATCTAGCACACAAATGAACACTGAAAAGAATATCAGGTCTAGAAGCAGTTAAGTACAAAAGAGAGCCTATCATACCACGATAGAGCTTCTGACAAACCTTTCCACTTACCTCTTCCTTTTCCAGAATACATATTGGATGCATTGGAGTCTTAGCTGGTGTACAATCCATAATGTTGAATTTCTTCGGAAGTTCTTTGGTGTACTTACTTTGATGAATGTAAGTAGCCTCTGATTTTTGGTCAATTTGAACTCCCAGAAAGAACTTCAATTCACCCATCAGACTCATCTCGAATTCTGCCTGCATTAGCTTAGAAAACTCTTCACAAACAGAGGGATTAGTATAACCAAAAATAATATCATCAACGTTAATCTGAACTATAATCATATCATTTTTGAACATTTTACAGAAGAGGGTGGTGTCAACCTTGCCTCTGGTGAAGTTATTTTCTAAAAGAAAATTACTCAATCTGTCATACCAAGCTCTGGGAGCTTGTTTCAGACCATAGAGAGATTTTTTAAGTTTAAAAACAAAATCTAACTTCTCAGAATTTTCAAATCCAGGAGGTTGTTTGACATAAACTTCTTCTGAAATATAACCATTCAAAAATGCACTCTTAACATCCATCTGATATAAGATGATGTTATGATTTACAGAAAAGGAAATTAATAGGCGTATAACTTATAACCTGGCGACTGGAGCAAAGGTTTCTGTATAGTTTATTCCTTCTTGTTGACTATAACCTTGTGTAACCAGTCGTGCCTTGTTTCTGACAACCTCACCCTTCTCATTGAGCTTGTTTCTGAATACCCATTTAGTTCCAATAACGTGGACACCTTTCACTACGGGAAAAGAGGGAAAAGTGGGCGCTTTTTTTGCCCTATAAAAGCGCTGTCTAAGCCTGCGCTGTCGTAGGTAAAGACGACGCTTTTTATTTATGAAAAAGCGCTCTCTAAAAGAGGACTTTAGACAGCGCTTTTAAAAGCGCTGTCTAAAGTATACGTTTAAAATTAAAATTTTTTTTTATAAACTTTAGAAAGCGTTTTTTCCTTCAAAAGCGCTCTCTAAAGATGCTTTTAGACAGCGCTTTTGAAAGCGCTGTCTAATGTATACGGAAAATGATTTTTTTATATACCTTTGGAGAGCACTTTTCCCTAAAAGCGCTCTCTAAAGGGGACTTTAGAGAGCGCTTTTTCCTTAAAAGCGCTCTCTAAAGTATACCTATAATTTTATTGATTTTTTCTACGTATAAAAAATCTCATTTTAGCCTTTTTTTTTATGCAGAAACCTGCATAGTTTCAAACCTGCATTTCTTATAGAATTTCTTGCAACAACAGAATTCTTATACATTTCAATAAATAGAATTCTTGCAACAACAGAATTCATATACATTTCAATAAACACAAAATTTCCTTCTATTCACAAAACTAGAATTTACAACAGAATTCTTACAACAGAATTCTTACAACAGAATTTCCTTCTATTCACAAAACTAGAATTTACAACAGAATTCTTCTTGCAACAGAATTTCCTTATATTCACAAAACTAAAATTTACATTCACAAAACTATACATTCAAAGAATTCTTCTTAGAAGAAAGAATTCGCACAATTCTTCTGTAATATAATTCAATTGTTTCCTTGTGTAACAAGAACACGCCATATCTTCGAAATACTACATAACAAAACAAAATACGCATTATTTAGTTAAAAATAATAAATTATATGACATATCCGATAAATATTAAAATAAATACTAAGTTATAAAACCATGCATACCCTAATAGGAATCTCCAATTGTCCCATTTGAAGGATTTCTCTCATGAACCTCAAAACGAAGTACCCGCAGTCTATGCCATTACGCTGACGAGGGCACTACACATAGACAAACAAATAAGAAATAATATATAGATGTTTTGTGTTATTAAGTAGCATCACTAATAAGCAATATTGTGAAAATTAATATACCTCCACTTTGACCCATGTAATATTGGTTGATCTAGCCCGTGCTACTCGAGTCTCTCTTTGTGCACGGTATAGTAGTATAGCTCTATAAAAGAAAAACGTAAACTTAGAACAATGTCACAGAAATAATTAAATATACAAATACACACGAATATTTCGAACAATCTCACTTACGTGTCAACCACATCCTTCATATTCTGATATGTGGACCAATCAGTATCCAATGAATTAAGATAATAGACCACTTCTGTTATAGGATTAATGGCAACCAATAACCAGTGTCCACTGTAAAATATAACAAAAGTTTAGATGGATAATTTCTACGCAAAAGATACAAATTAAAGATTAGAATGAAATTATAATGAAAATCTTACCCGTTTCCAGTATTATACAGTAAAAGAAACAGATTTTCTGTGTTGCTGGCCATAAATCGCTCAAGTAAGTGGTCTCTTACTTCAATTGCATTCATACCAATTCTCGGTGCATTAACAAGGCTGCAAGAGAAGAAACGGAATTTGTTTGACAAATCTGTCCCCTGCATGAATTTTTCATACATGCACCTTAAATAAAAACATAATAAACATTAGACTATTATCATTGAAATGTGTAAATAAATTGTTCAACTAAATAAATAATAGATTGATTGGAGTACCAGATGTATGAATGCATAACTCCGATGCCTAATTCAGTATGATTGAAAACCTACTCCATGTCCTCTTTTCCGATTATCTCGGAATGAGGAAAACCAAAAACACCTTCGTCCATGTTGATTTGACGAATAGCACCTTGCATCAAATCTGACATTGACAAAAGTGTTTCTAGACACGTTTAAAAGTGAGGTCTTTTTTCCTTCACGGTCCTTGTAGGAGATTTTTTCTTGCCGGTCTGTTGTGAAGGTTGAGCAGGAACCTAACAATCATATAAGTTAGGTAAAGTAGAAAATCATGAATTCGGATAATAGAATAACACTTAAAAGCTACCTCTCTGTGTGATTCAACAGACTCGTTTTGCAGCAAAACCCCTTTATTCTTTGTTGCGGGTTTTGTAGGAGTCTAACATTACCATGTAAAAAAAATGTAAGTAATGGTTCAGAATGATTTTCATAATCGTTCAGAATTGACATTTGAATACTAAGAGATTCGTAATGGTTTTCAACATACCTCATCACCTATGGAAATGAGGTCTAACGGCCATGCAACAAACGAACCTATTGCATCCCGCAACAATGTAACCTCTGAAACCGAGTCTGGTATCGGTAGTAACGCATCCGTATCTAAAGCGATATCAACCGACACTTTCAGATAACCTTGTGGGAGTGGATGATGGTGAAGTAACGCTCCCACGAAGTTATGCACTTTTCCCTTGCCAACCATGCGATAAGTCGAAAATGACAAATACAGCTGGCAAGATGAAATGCCCTGAAGCAATAATAAATATGTAACTGTTAATATGTATAAAGGTCAAATAAAATAAATGTGTTAATTTAATTAAAATAAATATGCGCTAATTACTTCGGGAATTTTATTTGGAGAATTGATACTAGCTTTGTCACTAGCATCTTTCAAACCGGAACCGCGCCTTTCCGCCTCATATCTCTCTTTATCCTGCTGCAATGCTTGGACTTGCGCTTGTAGTGCCATCACAGTTTGCATGATTTCTTGGGTGGTGGGATTTTTTTTTCTTTGATTGCTTATACAAGGATGATGGAGTCACACCAAATCCTTTACCTCTCACCCGACCGGGATACTCAGGAACATTTAGTACTCAACTAAGAATGCTCATGCAATCATCCTCACCTGCGGGTATGGATTTAGATAGATTCTCCTGAAATTCATTGACATATCGAAAATTATTAGTGGGGATTAAAAATTAATTATAATTTAATAAAATTTCAATTAACTTTGAGACATAATGTTATACTTACACATTCTTCATAAACATGCTGAACATCTTCTGTAACAGCTCCACCCTTACCCACGCGAGCTTCCTTCCACAAAACATGGTCCGGAAGTGATGATTCTTCACTTTTAGACTCTTCTAACTACACATTTAGTTAAATTATAAGCTCATCAATTATAACACAATAATACAATTAATAAAATCATAGCATTAATATATACTTACCAATTTTTGTTGAAACCGTGCATATCCCAAACGCTCTTTTCTGTATGGATACGCGGGTTTTGATGCTCTTTCGCGATTAATGGCACTCAATTTCTGGATAAAAAATTTTAAGTCATATCAAAACAAACTAATGAAACAAATATATAATACAATCAATAGACATGACAAGATAACATTACATTGAATTCTTCGGTTTTCCGTTTGTCTACAAAAATGCCCCATTCTACTGGTGTAATCACATCCGCATACAACGGTGGAAGTTCTGCTTCAACAAAATTTTTGTCCTCATCCCTAAGATATTTGTTTGATAATAAGGCTCTAAACCCTCTGTGTCTCTTTCCGGCCAATTGAAGACAATACTTTTTCCGGCTTTCTTCAATATTAAAGGACCTCTACGAAAAAACATACGCATATAAATATAAAGTGTGTTAGTATACGTGAATTAAAGACTTAATCGTCAACAAAAATCTAATAACATCAATCATATTTGGTAAGTACCTGTATCTCAGTCCATATCTTTTCTTTACCGGCATCCAACGATTTACTCCTCCAATTATCACTAGTGATTGGAATGTGCTGACGGACAAGTGAACCAATGTATGAAGACAACATTGAACCGTTAGGCTCAACTAGTTGGTTCTGGTCACTCCAATGTACAACAAATCTCATCCCTTTATCTCTAGCACGAATGATTCTCTTCATAATGGTTTTTCCTCTTTTTATTTCATGTTCTACATTCGAAGCTTCATTCTGAGCTTCCTGTGTATCATGTGTCTCGTGGGTGTCTTCCTGGTTATTAGACATTTTACCTATAAGAAAGAAAAAAACAAAAATTAAATGACAAATATAAAAATCCATACTCCATAAGTGGTAACCAACATTTAAAAGTAACAAAAGAATTAGTCAAATTGACTCAGCTATCATCATTCATCTATGAAGAATCTATTTCGAAAATAAGCAGTATCACTTGGATAAGTGGTAACCAAATGTTTGAATCACATTCTAACCAAAAAAGGAATAACAGTCAAATACCAACATTTAAAAGCAACAAAAGAATTAGTCACATTGACTCAGCAACACTGCAGCCAACGAATCACACTGGAAAAATATGCAACCACAACAAATGCAACATAATTGTTATCAAAGATTAGTGACTCATTCTTGATTAAAAACTAGACATTGGTTACATTCTTAAAACTCTATTCATATCACAGTAAATACCCTAAGAATTCCCCTAATTTTCTCTGATTCTATAATTTAAACAAAACAAGGTTGCATATTATGGAAAAATAGAATGAAAAATACTATTAATATATATGACTGATTCCAGAACAAGTCATTCTCTGTGTGGCATTACATCAAACATGTGATATGCTTATTGTCCAAGTTACTGAGAAGCAACAGTGTTCATGAGTTTACCAATATTGTATCTTGAACATTTTTCTACGAAGGAAGTAATGCAAACTGAATATTGAGAACAAATAGAACATTTTTCGACAATATTATTATTATTTTTCTAACAATGACATTCAATAAGCTAGAGTTGTTAAATATTGCTCACAAAGAAGAACGAAGAACGATAATGGGAACTGAAGAATATCTGAACTGAAGAACAAAGGAGAGTTTCGAACGGGAACTGAATACAAGAACGACGATAATGGCAACAGTGTCGGTAATGGCAACGACAACGGCAAAGAACGACGGCAATAATGGCGTGCAAGAACGACGACAAGGGTTTAGAGAAACGGTCGAGAGAGAAAATGAATAGAAGTGTCTCTGAAAATGTTTAGAATTGTTTTATATTTTAATTAGTAAAGGACTTTAGAGGGCGCTTTTCCTTAGAAAGCGCTTTCTAAAGTGAAAATAATTAGAGCCCTATAAGAGCGCTTTCTGAAAGCGCTTTCTAAGGTGGCCTTTAGACAGCGCTTTTTAAAAGCGCTCTCTAAAGTAATACCTATAGCAGCGCTTTTTGGAAAGCGCTTTCTAAGGTGGTCTAAGGTGGCAGTCTTTTACAGCACTTTTGAAAAGCGCTTTCTAAAGCCTTTCTTTTAAGGCGCTTTTTTTAGCAAAATTTTTTTATTCTTTTTAGCAGCGCTTTTGTATAAAAGCGCTGTCTTTTAGGTGCTGTCTAAACATATTTTTGGCGTAGTGTTTGGGCTTCTAAACAAGATCCTAAACATCGTTCTTTGAAAACTGGTTAAGTTCTTCTTCCATCGCCAGAATCCAGTCTTTGTCCAATAGAGCTTCATCAACAGATGTTGGCTTGATCAAAGACACCAAACCCAGAAGTGTTTCTTCAGAAGGTTTGAAGGCTGGTCTGGTTCTGATAGGAGCGTCCTTATTTCCCAGAATCAATTCTTCAGGGTGTGAAGTTGCAACGCTGCTTTTCTTTTGTTGTGGTGGATCAGTGGGAGCAACAACAATATCAGAAGTAGGAGCTTCTGAATCTTTGATTTCTTCTGCCTTTTCCTTAGGTTCTGAAAAAATGATCTCCAAATCTGCAAACTTTTCAACTAGCTTTGACTTTTCAGAGTCAAGCTTATCATCGAATCTGACATAAATTGATTCTTCCACAATTCGTGATTCTATGTTATAGACTCTGTAGCCTTTTGAGCGTTCAGAATATCCTAACAACAGACACTTCTGTGCTTTGGAATCAAACTTGCCCAGATTCTCTTTAGTGTTCAACATAAAGCAGACATATCCAAAAAGATGAAAATAAGAAATGTTGGGCTTTCTATTCTTCCACAATTCATAAGGAGTCTTACCCAAAATAGGTCTTGTTGAGATTCTATTTTGAATATAACATGCTGTGTTAACTGCCTCTGCCCAAAAGTGCTTAGCCATGTCAGTTTCTTGGATCATGGTGCGAGCCATTTCTTGCAATGTCCTATTCTTTCTTTCTACAACCTCATTCTGTTGTGGAGTTCTAGGACAGGAGAAATCATGGGATATGCCATAAGAATCAAAACATTTTTCAAAATCTTTGTTTTTAAATTCTCCACCATGATCACTTCTGACTCTGACAATTTTGCAATTCTTTTAATTTTGCACTTGGGTGCAGAGGAAGCAAACACAGAATGTGACTCATCCTTGTGTCTTAAGAATTTTACCCATGTCCAACGACTGTAATCATCAACGATGACTAGTCCATATTTCTTTCCATTGACTGAAGCAGTTTTCACTGGTCCAAATAAGTCAATGTGAAGAAGTTCTAATGGTTTAGAGGTAGAAACAATCATTTTTGCTTTAAAGGAAGTTTTTGAAAACTTGCCTTTCTGACATGCTTCACAAAGAGCATCTGAAGAATACTTCAGATTGGGCAAGCCCCTGACAAGTCCTAGCTTGTTCAGCTGAGAAATTCTTCTCAAGCTAACATGATCCAGACGTCTGTGCCAGACCCATTGCTCTTCATTAACGGACAAAAGACATTTTACATTCTGATTTTTCAAATTTGATAGTTTGATTTTGTAAGTATTGTTTTTCCTCTTACCATTGAACAGAACTGACCCATCCTTCTGACTAACAGCCTTACAGGATGTTTGATTAAAGATAGCATCATAACCATTGTCATTAAGTTGGCTAATTGAAAATAAGTTATGCATTAAACCCTCAACTAAAAGAACGTTGTTGATGGAAGGAAGTTTACTATTACCAATAGTTCCAGAGCCAATGATCTTTCCCTTCTGGTTTCCTCTGAAACCAACGACACCTCCAGACTTAAGTTCCAAATCTTGGAACATATGCCTTTCTCCCATCATGTGTCGCGAGCATCCACTGTCCAAGTACCATGACTGGTGTTTCAGTGGCGCCATCAAGGATGTCTGCAACATAGATTATCTCACTCTTAGGTACCCATTTTCTGGGTCCTTTCTTGTTAGTCTTTCCAGAGGTTCTGACACCTTTGGATTTCTGTGCAACAGGATAATTAAGTGGAATTTGTGCATGATATTTAGGCTTAGAAGTTTCCTTCTGTGTCTGTGTTTGTGGTGCAACAGAATTAGAACGTTCTAGTTCTGAACATTTTAGTTCGGTGCCAACAGGCACAAAATGTTCAGACATAGATTTTAGTTTGATACTCAGAGTCTCAGCAAATGGTTTTGATGGTCCTGAATATCCCAGACCTCTACTTCCGTTTCTGCTAACTCCATAGATCATTGAAGCCATCTTTCTTCTATCTATGCTTTTAGCAAGGAAGTGCTGAAAAGCTCTATCATATCTGATTACTTTATCAGTATCAGATATGTTAGAAGTAATCTCTTCTTCTAGCTTAGAGACTTTACTTTTTAGAGTAGCATTAGATTTTTCTAAAGAAATTTTTTTTCATTTAAATAAGAAATATTTGGCTCGCTCTTAGTAGAGTTCTCAGAAACAGCCACAAAAGTATTTTTCAGAGTTTTGTGTTTACTTAGAAGAAGTTGATGCCTTTTCATAAGTTCTGATAAACCTAATTCAAGTTCAGAACGAGATAAGGAAGAAAGTACCTCTTTGTCGTCATTAGAGTCTGATTCTTCATCAAGTGTCAGTTCATCCTCTGATAAGGCTTCGCTCATGCTGGTCTTTGCCATGAGTGCCACGTTGGCATGTTCTTCATCAGAATCTTCTTCTTCTGACTCTGAATCATCCCATGTTGCCATAAGACCATTTTTAGCTTTGAAAACCTTCTTAGGTTTCCTATCTTTCTTGAGGTTTGGACACTCGTTCTTATAATGTCCAGGCTCCTTGCATTCGTAACAAGTAACTTCTTTTTCAGAAGCTTTTCTTTGACCAGATGTAGACTCAGGTCTACCTTTTCTTCTTGGCCCTCTGAACTTGCTCTGTCTGTGTTTCCACAACTGATTTATCTTTCTTGATATGAGAAACAGTTCATCTTCGTCTGAATCTTCTTCAGATTCTTCTGAGTTCTCCTCTGCTTGGTAAGCCTTTGTATTTTCAGACTTAGACTTCAGAGCAACAAAATTACCTCTTCTCTGAGGTTCATCTTCTTGAAGTTCTATCTCATGACTTCTTAAAGAACTAATCAGTTCCTCAAGACTCGTGTTGGTCAGATTCTTTGCCAATTTCAAAGGAGTTACCATTGGTCTCCATTTTATAGGCAGACTCCTGATAATCTTCTTGACATGATCAGCAGTAGAATAACCTTTGTCCAAAACTCTGAGTCCTGCAACAAGCATCTGGAATCTTGAAAACATAGTTTCCACAAATTCGTTGTCTTACATTCTGAAGGCCTCATACTTCTAGATTAGGGCCAGAGTCTTTGCCTCCTTGACTTGAGCGTTGCCTTCATGAGTTATCTAAAGAGAGTCAAAGATAGACTTTGCAGTCTCTCTATCTGTAATATTTTCATACTCTGTATATGAAATAGCATTTAGCAGAATCGTTCTCGCTTTGTGATGATTCTTGTAGGTTTTCTTTTGAGCCTCTGAAAATGAGTTTCTGGCAATCTTTTTGCCTTCAGAGTCTACTGGATAACTGTAGCCATCAACTACCAGATCCCATAGATCCAAATCAAATCCCAAAAAGTAACTTTTGATTCTGTCATTCCAATAGTCAAATTTCTCGCCATCAAAGATAGGAGGTTGTGCACTATATGAGTCTCTTTCATTATTATCAGAAGTAACATTAGAACCATTTACGGCAACCATTGTTTTTCATACTTTGGATCGGTACTGAACACTGTTAGGTGCTTGATAAATATTCAAACTTTTTATCTTCTCAGAACCGAAGCTCTGATGCCAATTGAAGGTGTGAAAAACACAAGAAGGGGGGGTTTGAATTGGATTTTTACAATAAAAAACGATTCTTTAAAAATAATCCCCTTTACAAATAACCTCTACTTCTTGATAATAAAGCAAGAGAAATCGAAAAGAAAGAACACAATATGTTTATACTAGTTCACTTGAGAAACCCTCAAGCTAGTCTAGTCCACCCGCCAAAGTGATTTTTCCTCTCTCAAGCGAGGTCTTAATCCACTAATCAAACTGATTAATACAATGCATAAGCCAAACTACAAGTGACTAACAATAATCTCTAAGACACACTAGTCCTAGACTTCTCAAGAATTCTGACCTAACCGGTCTCTCAAGGAAACAATCTCTAAGACACACTAGTCCTAGACTTCTCAAGAATCCTAACCTAACCGGTCTCTTAAGGAAATCAAACAACCGTTTGAAAAATAATTTGTTTACAGAAAATTGCTTTTACACAAGCTGATATGTAAACAGATTTAAGATCAAAATGACTTAAGAATGATAAGAACAATAGAGTGTATGAGCAGTGAAGATTAGCCGTAAAATTAGCAACTCATTCTTGAAGTCTTCAAGCCTTTATATAGCCATGCATGATGTGACTGTTGAAGGATATTTCTGACATTTCAGAATTATGGCAGCTTGAAAGAACGTGAGGGACAAATAGTACATTTGCGTCCGCCCTATCCTGAGTGGAGCAAAGCGTCCTCAAGGTACTGTTGTACTGTTGTACCACGTTGCTTAGTCTTCTCAACTTCCTGACTTCAGAGGCTTCTGATAGCATGAGTTAGAAGAAGGGAAAACGTAACTTGGGTCTTAAGAGCTTCAAGCCTTCAGAGTCTGCAGAGCTACATCTTCAGAGTCTTCAACACTTGGTCTTCAGAACCCGTTGTCTAAGAAGCATAAGGCTTCAGCATCTGGACTTGTTCATCAGAACTTCTGTCTTCAGATCTTCAAAACTTGTTTTCTTTAGACATCGTATCAGAGTCATACAGCTTCAGAGTCTTCTGAAGCAAATGCTACTATTCAGCAGAACAGATGTAGCGCAGAAGCGGAACAATTCTCTTCTAATAACTTAGCCACGCTATTTATCAGAAGCAAAACCTGTTTGTTAAATTCTAAAAAATAACAAACATTAGAATACCAAAATTATTCATACAAACATACTTGTTTGTTATCATCAAAACTCAGAGGTATTATTGCAGAACCAAACCTTGTTCTAACAAGATATACACTTAATTCTTCTCTCATCATCTTCATCCTCATTCTTGCATTTTCTCAACAATTACACATAACAATTTTTGTTGGTCTCTTGCATCATTGAGGTGATAACATCCAAATATAGGATTATGTATCTAGTTTGGGGTGAGTTTTTCAGTGGGTTTTTTCTTGAATAAAACCATTAGGGTTTTTCCCTCCAAGATCGTGTGGATTTGGGGTGGTTTTTGGGACAAATCTTTGCTTCATAGATTCAGTCGAGCGAAGGTGATTGAAGAACGGCGGGTTCGTTCAATCTAGTAGCGTTAATCGAAGGATTGTGGAAAAAAGATTTGGGATCGAACTGTGTGTGATTGAAATCAGCCGAGCCAAGGTGATTGAAGACCGAAGAGTTCTTTCAATCTAGTAGCGGTAAACGAAGGTTTATTCAACATGTTCGAGGCACTTGATTCGACTTGAATCAAGGGGAGAGAAGGCATAGTATCAACATCAACGAGTATTCTTGAGTGTGTGCTATCTAAGGCTTTTCTTGTAAAAACATTTGCAACAAGATAATACATATCTAAATTCTAGTTTTAGAATTGGGACAGACGTACCCGAAGCGAGGACGAATGGGGAACTGCCTAAACAAATTCGGTGTTGTTCTCTCTTTCCATATCTCTTTAATTTTCGAACTGTTTACGTTTGTGCTAAATCAATTGATCGATAAAATTCTGTTATAGTGTAGTGCTGAAAATCTGGTTTGAAAACACATTACAATCACTTTGATTATAATTGGAAAAATTATGCACTACATTTACATAGAAGTTATCACTTGGCACCAAATGTTCGATAAATTAATCGCTCACAAACTGTTTGTGAAATTGTCAATTTGGTTTACTTTTTTAATTAGTCATTGGAAATTGCACAACATTAAGTGAAGACAAGTATATTGATTAACAATCAAATTAGAGATTAGAATTCTCATTGAGCCTATCATTCCGTTTGGCTTACGCATATCTGGTCTTTTCGGTAACGGTTCGTTTAGATGAAATAGTTCCTCGGCCGCTTCTGCAAACATTTTTAAAATCAAATTTTAAGCGCCGACTCTCCTTTTAAAAAGTAGTGATCTATTCAACTCCCTTCTAGATCAATTGTCGTCGTCTAACAGAATATCTATCTGAATAAGAGCTTGATACTTCTCTCAGGATCGTGTTAAAAGAAGCATGTTGAGCTATAGACATCTAGAAGAAAACCATTGGTGCTCTTCAAGAAGAATCATAGGAACTTTCTTCAACCATCTCAAGTGGAGAAAAAGAGATTCCATCTCTAAATTCCAATATGGAAAACTTGATTCGTTCTGAAAGTAAGTTGAAAAGAATTCAAGTTTACATGATAAAAAATAGAGTTTGATGAGATAACTAAGGAAGAAGAGACGAGCGTGGAAGATACAAACATAAGGATTCCCCCAAAGAAGGTTGTTATTTTTTGAGAAAAGATTGAAGATCTGAGGCTGAACCACATGTTACCACATCGTGCTCAACATGTGGCACCCCATCATAGGAAGAACAAGAAGCAGCCTCTGATATCTCACCACTGTGGAAAATATGGACATACAAAGCTCTATTGTTTCGAGTGGCTTAAGTTAAACATTAGAGGATGAAAGAAAGACCATGCCAAGAAGAAGTGGAAATTCAATGCTGAATTAACCAGTTCCATAATTCATATAGAACAGAGAGGTTACTTAAGGAAAGAATGGGATGGTACGATGCAGATGGCCAAAGATAAGACTGCTTATGGTAATCGAGCAAAAGGAATAATCAATGGCTCAGGGAAAGTAGTTAATCCCAGTTAGAAAGAGATTCCATTGAGAAAAGACTTATCTACCAATGTGAACCAACTCTGTATTCAAAGGATGAATATGAACTTCAAGAGTGATGTAACCAACACGGGTCTAGAAGTTCTTATGAAAAAGCCCATATCTGTAAAAGACATCATGAATTTGAAAGACCTCAAGATTGATATAGGTAATTGGTATGAAGAAGAAATGTCTACCAAGATGTCAGAATAGATGTTCTAACATGTGTCTCAAGAATCTGATTCATGTCTTGCGAATGTTTTTATACTTACTAAGAAGTTTTCATAGATGGGAAGGTTGATGGTGAGGCTTGAGGTCTTCCCAACTTTGAACAACCTACCTTGGTTCAAAAGAAAAAGCTTATGAGGAAGAATGGTTATGACTCAAGTCTTGAAATATGGAAGTAGTGGATTGAAATTAAGCTACTTGAAATATGATTCTTATAACTCAATCCACAATAAACCTCTTGACTTTGAGGATGGTATAGTTGTAAATGGAGATATGAATACTCTTCCACTCAGGTCTGGTCCTATGAGAAATCTTCATGAAATTCAAATATCCTTCTATAGTGAATATCCCCAGGAAACCAGGTTGACAAATACTGATGGTGATAATGATGTGTCATTCATCATGTCCAACATGTTGTATGAGTATCAAGTGCATATGGAAGTTAATGATCTTAGTCATGAAGATACTGAGGGTAATACTTATATAGCTGATGGTCATGAACTCAGATATGTGAAAAAATTGGGTCAAAGTGTGATATGTAACAACAAGAGCATTCTTTTGGTGTGTACTTCAAAGAATGATATGCCCTCTCAAATTGATGAAGCTCATTCCACGAGTTGAGATAGTGAGAAACATGTTATTTCCTTGATATCTGCTGAAATATATGTGAACTGATTCGTGAATGTTACCTCTGACAGTGTCATCTTAAGAGATAGTGAGGATCTATTGGTAGACACAATGGTGGGAAGTAGGTATATGTCAGATGTTCAACAAAGGGCGACTGAGTATGAGTTTAACATGACTGAAGATGTGAGATACCTTCTCGAGTTTCAAGAAGAGAAAATGAAGAATTCCTCATGTGATTCCCTAGGAAGGAGTTGCACTCTACTTGGATGCAGTAATCCTATGATCAAAGATGTCGTCAAAATTGATAAGGAAGATGTTGTAAAAGTTTTGACAGACATCGTGAGTGATAAAATAGTAACTGAGTTCCCAAGTCTGAAGAAGAATAAGTAAGCTAGTCTTGTTGTGTGTGAAATAAAAAGAAGGACAAAATCCGAGATAGATGATGAAGCGAATGCCTTGGCCATTTTGAAAAGGATGAACGATAAAGAAATTATCACTCTCAAAGTGTCTTACTTGGTTGAGGAAAGTCTGCTGGAGAGGATGTGGTTGTATCAAAGAATGATAGGCCTTGAAAGAAAGATGTCAATAGAAGTTTTGACAATTGAAGAAATGGTACAAATGTTGAAAGAAGGATGTGGAATATTATCTTCTGATGAAGTTGGTCATACAACTGCTGGTAGCAGTGGTAAATTGTTGCTCGGGATTAAGTTAGTATTGAAGAATAGTATGGAACAAGATGTTTTGACATCGTTCTGGAACATCCTAAGGGATATAAAGTATTCAATAATTCTAAGTCAACAAAGAAGAAATGAACATCTTGACATGTTTCATTGCTTTATTAGGGAACTTGTTGAAGAAAAAGAGGAAGCTCTTGATCATATGGCAACTGAAAAACAGTTAGATGACAGTCTCACTAAGTCATTAAGGGATACTCTTAATGTCTGCTCGTGTGAGAATTAATAGCATTCAATGTTATGGAGGTGTATATGGGAGTTTATCTCTCTCTAGGTTTGTGCTGCACAAGAAACAATACAGATTTTGCTTGTTTCTATACCTCATTTTATATGGACTTGCATTACAAACAATGATGTTAATCTTCGCCTATTTTTCTCTTGCTACTGCCACATATACATTTCAAAATGAGGGAGGTGTCTGTAAATTCAAAAACCTCTAAAAGAATGAAGAAATAAAGGATAAACAAAGGGGTTGGGCCTTCTATAAATGGTGAAGATGCAATGTCATCTACTGCTGACATGAAGGCTATAAAGAAAAATCTAATGGAAGAAAGCGACTCAGAGGTTGATGAAGATTGGATAACCTTCTTGGCTTCAATCAGGTCTTATGATTGTGCATATTTTGATGTTGTTTTCGTTGTTTCTCATGTTTTTGGGTGTGTATGTGCTAACATAACACTTGCATGACTGACCTTGTGTATGTTATTCTCTTTGCATACTGACTTCGTTTGAGGACTAACCATTTGACAAATTATGTCAAAAAGGGGGAATAATGAGATAAAGTGGTGTATTTGTTGTGTGAAGATAAACCATGTGATTGTTTACTACTGATTGTTCACAAAGTACTAATGTTGTGCTCCATGCTGGAGCATCGAGCATGACATATGGTCCTTGTCATTGTATCTGTGAAAACCTATCTATTTGTGAAAACAGATATATCTGTGTTATTAGTATTCATTGCATCAACTATTAACTGATTTTGTATGCATGACTAAGTACGTGAATGATTGCATACCGATATAAGTTAGAAAATAGGTTTGTATGATACTAATATGTGATACTAGATTCATGCATGACTAAGTCTGTGAATGATTGCATGATTGTCTGTTTGGTTTGGAGCAACTGAATGGATTATATGTAAGCATCTGAATGTTGATGCTTATGACTTCTACTACTACTGGTGCTTAACTCTGATACGTTAGAAAATTCTGCTACTTAAATGCTCTGAAGATCCAGTACATCTACTAGTTGTCACTTGTTCTCATGGAAGAAGTTCTTTGTATCTTGAAGAGTTGTTTTGTCACAAATTTTCAAAGGGGGAGATTGTAGTTCCTATTGGATTGACCATTTGGATTGACTTCATTTTAGCAAAACAACGACTTGGAGAAGTGTCCAAGTGTTCAAGATTGATCTAGCTTGTTAAAGCTGTATGGAACCGCAAAAGGGACACATGTTGGGCGCGATGCTCTAGCATGTTGGTACAATATTTGTACCTTGTGCAACAAGTACCAGACTGCTGCGTTTTGGAATATGTTCTGCAAGAGATTTGTTAAATATTTTATTGTTATTAATTTAACAATATGGTTAGGTGATTACTTTGATAACTAGATGAAGATTAATCCGGATTTAAATGAAGATTTAAATTTAAAAAAATCATATATTGTTGGAGATATTCAAGGAACAAATCAAATATCAAACAAATTCTGCATTAATTCTAGACGAAATTAAATATATTATCCAAAGAGAAAAACCCATGGTTATTTTGCTATATAAGGAGCTCAAACCTACATTAGAAAGCAAACACTCCCATTGAAGATCTTAGATTCTGCGATTTTGTGCCTTGTATTCCACAATAAATCCCTAATAGGATTAGTGTAGAATCTTTATGTAAACCTCTATATTTCAGTAACTTGGCATAAAAGGGTTGGCTAGTTGATTTGTAAATTCAACATAGTTACGTACACCACTAGGTTTCAGTAACTTGGCATAGAAGGTTTGTCTAGTTGAGTTGTAATATTCAACATTCTTTCATATTTTTAAGATTGAAGTTGATCACTAGGGTTTAGTGGTTGTTTGACCCTATCATTGGTTTTGTGGCAGAGAAGAAAGTGAGAAGGTTCTCATGTTTAGGGGCAGACTCTAAATAGAAAGTCCTCGGGTAGTGTCAGGAAAAGGTATTAGACACATGGGGTTTGTTGTTGCTTGTAAGACTAATTGTGGACTCAGTCCCTCAGACGTAGGTGTAGTTTCACTGAACTGAGTAAACAATTGATTATGTTATTTATTTCTTTTATGCTCCATTATCTAATACTTGTTATTGTAGTGGTTCTGGTGCAACTTATCGACCTAATTGTTGAAACATCGAGTTCGATATTTATCATCTAAGTAATAGAATCTCAGTGGACAATTTTTGAACGTGGAGAAGTTCATAGGGTTAAAAAGAAAGATCTAAGTAGATTAGTTCCAATATAAAGTAGTAATTTTTATTCATATAACTGCAAGCCTTTATAAAAGACACTTAAAGTATTATTATGAACATCCTATTCTACCAAATTTGTCAAATTCTTAAGTAAAGAGGAATCGTACCTAAAATATGTTCATTGGAATAAAGCATCATCTTTTTGAGGTTTTATCTACATATATAGTAGCTGATAATCCATGTTGCTTTACCAAAATGAAGATAACTTTTACTTATCCTATTGAATGCTTTCTTGCAACTTAAAAACTCTAGAGAATTCTTGGCTACCTTTGACTTCATTTTCATATATAGTTCACACTTCAAAGGTAAGAACAAATGGTATTGCTTTTAAGATTTAAACTTTTATTTTTTGCCACTTTTCTCTAATAAATTTCAAAGGTGGAAGTCAAATCTGTCTGTATCATAATGCCTCTAATAGTGGTCTGATTGGAAAATCATAGCCAACCACTATCTTATAATGGTGTGAGGTTACCGTTTGTGTGCACATTTGCAAGTTTCTCTTTTGAAAGTTATAACTGAATAAATAAAATATTTATATTTCAATTTTCCAATCCAAATCTGAGGATGTAGTTGGAAAACACATTATGAATATATCTTGAATTTCTCATACATTCATCGTTTTGAAATTAAATAGAAAACAAAAAAGGGATTTCAAATGGAGGTTTTTTGGTGAGTGCTTTCTAAGCATTTATTTGATGTCTTCTATAAATTTAGAATTGTGTTAGAAGACACTTTTAGAAACAAGCAACCGGGTGTCTACATTTTGTTTATGAAAGGATCCAAAAGGTGGTGGGCCTGTTTCAATATATTTCCAAAAGGATTGGTTATAAGAACTTGTTAAGAAATTAACTTGCCATTCCCCAAATTATCCCTCGCATCCTCCATATTTTTAAAATTCCAAAAATATTTTAGCTATTATTTACCAATCAAATTTTATTTTTTTTTCAAAATTTTTGCTCTTATTAACATACTAAAAACAAAATTTTCAGTAGTCCAATCAAAACTTTTGATATGCATTTTTTTGCATTTCTGGAAATTCCGGTATTTATACCGAACATTTCAAAATTTCTGTTAAAAAATATCAGAAATTTCAAAATTTCTGATTAAAAATATTGGAAGTTTCAAAATTTCTGATTAAATACTGTAAAATTCAAAATTTCCGATAATTTTACATGAAAAACTGTAAATTTCCAAAATTTTCGGTATAGATTCAAAATTTTCGATAAAATGTTGTAAAGTTTAAAATTTCCGAAATTTTTTCATGGATATAAAGGTAAATTTACTCAAAATGGAGGACGGCAGTTCAAGTGATGGGTGTCAAGTTAAATGCTCGAATTTGTCTCGTTACTCCTTTTAAATTAACCTGACATCTCTCAAATTTTTTTAATATCAAAAATATTTTTTATTACTTTCTTTAATAATTTAGTGTAAAAAATTTGGTATGTCATTATGAAAATCCGATATGTAATAAAAAATTGATAGACTAGTTACAGAATTCGGTATGCATTATTTATCGGTTTTTTTTTTTAAAAATCAATGTTTGATAAAATGTGCCGATCTTTTTAAAAAACATAAGAGGTTATCAGATTTTTCCCATAACATACAAAATTTATTGGTGTTCAATTTATAGGACTTTTCAAAAAATCCAGTAAATCATGTTAATTTTTGAAATGTTTTGTAATTTTTCAAAGATTTGAAAAAATTAGTGTAAAATCATAATTAATTTTTAAAAAATCTATGATTTTATTTTAAATATTTGAAAAATTCGGTAATAAAAACATATGATTTTATACCAATATTTTTAAAATATCCGATATAAAATTATATATATATATATATATATATATATATATATATATATATATATATATATATATATATATATACACTTGTTTTTTTCAAAAATAATTTAAAATATATGCTTTTATACCATTTTTTCAAAATCTAATATATTATACCGGATTTTTCAAAAATATAGTATAAAAGCATAGACTTTATATGTGTTTTTTTTTTTTAAATCCGATATTAAATAAGGTATTGATTATCAAAAAAAGTATTTAAGAATAGTGATACTAATGAGAGGTGTGAGATAAAATAAAAAGCGTGTTGGGACAAATTGGTTATGTGAAAGCCACGACATCATTGTTTATGCAAATCTGAGAATTACTAATTTCACCCTAAGTGATGGAAAAACAGCCTATGAAAAATTCAAAATTGCTCCTCAGATTTCGGAGATGCATCTCCGGACACATCCTTCGCTTCAGTCAAAATGTCAAAATGTTAAAACTGAGCCACCCCCAATATATTTTTCAAAATTTATACCTCATGCATTCCATAGTGAAACACCATTTTTTAACGTAAATTATTTTGGAGATGCATCTCCGTATTTACACCAGGAAGAATCCGGAGATGCATCTTCGTAACCACACATGATAGTAAATTTTAAGTTTATTTTAGTGAAGTTTAGATGAAATTGGCTATATATTAAAGTTATATTATGATGAATTAGGCCATACAACCGATATGAATAAAATGACATATATAAATTAATAAATCCATAGTACATGATGAAATTGAAATAATTTAAAGTAAAATACAACCGTAAATAAATCTAGAGTACAAATACTATAATTTGGTTTTTGTCTTTATGGAAAAATTTAGGGGAAAAATATAGATCGTAAAAGTTTTTCGGAATTTGGGAAAAATAAACCAATTAGGGCCGCTCAAAATTACACGGACATCAGCAAAATTTTATTACAACACAAGTTACAACAAGATCATACTGCAATACACATCATTATCAATAACAATGATTCATGATGACCATATGAGATTTATCCCAAATCCCAATTGAACATCTACATTAACAAAAAGAAACTAAGTTATTTATCTATCGATGCCAATACGGTTTTGCTCATACCTTATTTGTTCAAACACATTGCAGATGGAAGAATACAACATTAACCCTGGCATAGATGATAGGATAAGGATCCATCATCACCCTGGCTTCCTATAATCACACATCAGTAAAGTAATTCCCCATTACCTCGAAATTGCTTTTCCTTTTCCTTCAACTGGTTCCCAAAGACTTGTGTAATCCCAATTCCCGGATCAGTCCCTCCCAAATTTTAAATTTTCTTTTTATGTAAAACCTAGTCTCTCTCTCTCTCTCTCTCTCTCACACACACACACACACACACACACACAATATATATAATAACATAATTTTATTCCAAATTCCAATTGGGCTTACACCTTCACACTCACACTCCTTCAATTAAATCTGACGCTTAGATTTTTATTCCAAAAAGTCGATTTTCCTAAAAAAATATATAACACTTTATTTTATTTAAATAAAAATATCAATTAAATAAATCTTTAATAAAAATCCTTAAAAATGTGAATTATTCCTAATAATTCTATTTTATTCAATTATTATTAAATAATCAAAATTATTTAATTATCTCTAACTATTTAAATAAATCTTTTTTTCTCCGCTCTCAAACTCAATATTCTCAGTAATTATTAAATTATTAAAAAACCCTTAAATCTCCATAAATACCAAAATAACTCAAATAACACACATAAACACTCCAATTATTAAATAAAAAATTAATTTAAAAATCAGGGGTGTTACAACTCTCCCATACTTAGAAAGATTATCGCCCTTGAAAATTACTAGGCAAAAATAGATCCGGATAAGATTCCTTCATCTGACTTGCACATGTGACCTTCACCAGAAGAATCTCTTTACCTTTGAGTTGTTTCACTTCTTGATCTTCAATCCTCACATGTGATGCCTCAATAGTTAGATTATCCCTCACTTGCACATAACCCATTTGGATTATATGAGACGGATCGGGAATATACTTTCTGAGCTGGGATACATGAAAAACATCATGCAAGTTCAAAATGAATGATGGCAAGGCCACTCTATAGGCAACATATCCAACTTATTGGGTAATCTGATATGGACCAATGAAACGAGGAGTAAGCTTCTTAGAACTCAAAGTTCGTCCAACACCAGTCACAAAGGTGACTCTCAAAAATACATGATCACCTTTTTAAAATACCAGAACCTTCCTCTGCTTATTATGGTTACTCTTTTGCCTAGTCTGTAACGCCTTCATCTTCTCTTGGATCATCTTCACCTTCTCTGTGGTCTGCTGTACAATATTTGGTCCAAGTACATCACTTTCTCCACATTCATACCAACACAGAGGAGTCCTACACCTTCTCCCATACAAATCCTCAAATGGTGCCATTCCAATACTAGAATGGTAGTTGTTATTGTACATAAACTCGATTAATGGTAGAAAACCATCCCAAGCACCTCATTGCTCTAAGACACAAGCCCTCAATAAAACCTCTAGAGACTGGATAGATCTCTCAGTCAAACACTCTGTCTGTGAATGATAAGCAGAACTCAACCTCAGCTTAGTACTTAAAGCCTCCTGCAAACTCTCCCAAAACCTAGACATGAATCTCAGGTCTCTGTTAGACAGAATAATCGATAGAATACCATGAAGCATCACAATCACACAAATATAGACCTCAGGTAGATTTTGTAATGAAAAACTGATCTTAATCGGGGCAAAATACACTGATTTAGTAAGTCTATCTACAATCACCCAAATCAAACCAAACCATCTAGAAGTATTCGATAAACCAGTCACAAAATCCATTGAGATATTGTCCCACTTCTATTCAGGAATATCCAACGGTTGCATCAGTCCAGAAGACTTCTGATGCTCAATCTTCGACTTCTAGCAAGTCAAACATGCATAAACAAACTGCACAACATCTCTCTTCATTCCTGACCACTAAAACATCCTTTTGAGATATTGGTACATTTTAGTAGTCCCATAATGAATACTCAAACTGATTATGAGACTCTCCTCCAAAATCGTCTTCTTAAGTTTTGGCACATCAGGTACATAAACTCTATTCCAAAATTGTAAGATCCCATTCTCGTCAAATCAAAAGTATTCACCTTCACTTTGGTTAATTAATGACAGATGATCAACCAAAGCTACATCCAACTTCTGAATCTCTCTAAACTCATCAAGAAAACCACTAGTCAGCTTCCGCATACCCAATCTCACACTGTCATTAGTCACCTCACACACCAAGCTCAAGTCTCTAAATTGCTCGATTTCATCAATGCTCACATGTGCAAGGACTTCTGACTCAAAGCATATGCTAGAACATTGGCTTTACCGAGATGGTAGTTCAAACCAAATTCATAGTCCTTCAAAAACTCTAACCATTTCATATGTCTTATATTCAACTCCTTTAGATCGAACAAATATCTCAAACTCTTGTGATCACTGAATACTTCAAATCTAGAACCATAAAAATAATGTCTCCATATCTTTAGCATAAATACTAAAATTGCCAATTCTAAATCATGGGTAGGGTAGTTCCTCTCATGAATCTTCAACTGTCACGAAGTATAAGCTACCACCTGTCCGTTCTGCATAAGCACACCACCTAAGCCCCATCTTGGACGCACCAGAATATACCACAAAAGGTTCCTTCATAGAACTAGTGTTGTCGTCAACTTCTTCTGCAGTTCCCAAAAATTTTCTTCACAATGGATATCCCACACAAAAGCTTGACCCTTTCGAGTCAATTGGCTTTAAGGTATAGCTAACTTCATAAAACCCTTGATAAAAATTAGGTAATAACCAGCAAAACCCCATAAAACTTCTGATCTAAGTAACTGACTTTGGAGCCTCCTAATGTAACACTGCATCCACCTTAGAAAGATCAATTGCTATACCACCATTGGAAATCATATGACCGAGAAAGCTCACTTCTTCCAACCAGAACTCACATTTGGATAACTTGACATACAATTTCTTCTCTTTCAAAACTTGAAGTACAACTCAAAGATGTTCAGTATGATCTTCATTCAATTTAGAATACACCAGAATATCATCAATAAACAATACAACAAACTGATCTAAGTAGGGATGGAAGATCCTATTCATATACTCTATAAACACACCAGAGGAATTAGACACACCGAACGACATCACTTAGTACTCATAGTGACTCTACCCCTGTCCTAAACGTAGTCTTCGGGATATCTTCATCTTTCACTCGGATATGATGATAGCCTGGTCTGATGTTGATCTTACTAAACACACATGCCCCAACCAACTAATCCATAAGGTCATAAATCCTAGAAAGAGGATACTTATTCTTAATTGTAACCTTATTCATCTATTGATAGTTAACACATAGTCTCATACTAACCATATTTCTTCTTTACTAATAACACTGGAGCTCCCCACAGTGATACACTTGGTCTGACAAACTTCTTTTTGAGCAGATTTTCTAACTGAATCTTCAGTACACCCAATTATAACGTAAACATCCTATATGGTGCCATCGACATAGGTCTCATACCAGGTACTACGTCTATGGCAAACTCAATTTCTCGCTCCGAAGGCAAGTCATAAATATCCTTAGGAAATAGATCAAGAAACTCACACAACACAAGTATATCACTGCTACAACATCGCACATCACTCTCAAGGTAGCGAATATCATGAGCACTTGATCATCTTCCCTCAAGGACATCTAAACTTGAACAATGGACATGAATCTCGAATTCATACTCTCTTTAGTTTCGAGAAACAACACAACTCATTCTAAAACTTGCACTCTTGCAATCAGTGGCACGCTAAACTAACCCTCCACACCTGAAACATCTTAGAGAAACAGAAACTTCTCCTGCACTTGTTTCAATCCCGCTCCTATTGGAAAGCAGTTAGAAAACAAACGAGCACTGACAGTGTTTCACACACACGATGCACACCGGGGAACAGACAAAAATTAGAAAACATGGCTGGATGGACCGAGCAGGCTCTGATACCACTATGTAACACCCTAAACCTTAACTCTTAACATAAAAGAGAAAATTCACCACTTAAGATGCTACTCAAAACACAACATACCACTTCATGGATATTTTTTTCTTTCAAAATCTCGAAGTAGAACTGAAAATAACTCAGAGCATCAAATAATTATTTAAAGGAAAATACTCAAAGGAAATAAACTCCAACACCAACTCAAAACAAATAATGCGCCCCGTTCTCGATGCTACAGATTAGAGCATATAGACCAACTAAATAGTGATAAACGATAAAATAAACGAATAAAAGCTCCAACACAATCTTCTAACTCACAAGCAACTACTCCTGCTGAGTACCTGATTGTCTGTACTCCAGAGGAGCATACACGCCACAACAACAAAAAGGGCTGATAATACACCTTGCGAAAATTAATGGTGAAAATTAACATCAATATAGTAAATGAAAATGACGACAACAACAACAAGTATAATCTTCCTATAAAACACAATCATAATTCAATTTATAATGCAAATGCTAATGCACTAACTCCTTCATCAATATGCATGGTACTAGGTTTTTAGGGTCAGAGGTTTGTTACTGATTGCCCATGTCTCCTGTTCCTCTTGAACCGTATCCCTCTCTGGACATGAGACCGTCATGGTTCCGCTCTGAACCTGACCTCAATGGACCGAAGTCTTACATATCTCCAAAATATAAGCATGCATGATCATGCATTACAAACATGCATGCAACTCAAACAATCATCACAAATCATCATAAAAATTCACCATCATCAAAATATGATTCCACTCTTGAACCATAAGGTTGCCAATCACGGGCCTCAATGTAATCCCACCAGCTTATTAATCTCAAAAATATAGTTTAAAAAATATTTATTTCACACCTCAAATAGAGTAAAGTTATGTTATTACTCAACAACTCTAAAATCGTCAAAATTTCTCAAAAAGTCTCTAAATTTTATTATACTATTTATAACTCTGTAGAGCTCTCAAAAGATCAAAAATAGCTCAACAACATCTCTAAACTCTCGAAATGACTCTAGAGTATTGAAAAGTACTCTAAAATGTTCAAAAGTGCTCTAAGGGCAATTCTTCACAAGTGATAACTCTACTAAACTCTAATGGCAGACGGTTTAACTCAAATTTAATCCAATGTGACCCTAAGGTTACCAAAATGTCAATAATGTAAACAATTGCTTAACAATCAACGAAAAACTCTCCAAACTTGAAAACTTGCGAAAATGCCACAAACCACCCGAACCCGCCGCATGGGCCCGAACCACCGCCACAACTGGCGGCTTGCACCTCATCAACCACCACTTTCCGGCCACCGCCTGTCATCGTCGACTGGCTCTAGTCGGGCCGCCGCTGCGACCCCCGCCGATTTGCGACGCGGCTCTTGCCGCCACCATTGTAGCGTGACTCCCACTTTATGACTTTGGCTGCGCGGTGCCGATCTACCTTCACTGCCGATCAAAGACTACCACCGCCGCCTCGCAGCGCGACCATCCTTCCCAGAAACTATCACTAACTCCTATCTTCCGCTGCTGCCGCTAATTCGCGACGTACGTCCCCTCCCCCCCCCCCCCCCCCCCCCCCCCCCCCAAATTCGATTTTTCATTTTTTTCAAAAATGTCCATTTTTTTTATTTTTCGTGAAAAATTTATGTTTTTGAAAAGATTAGGTTTCTGACTTTTTAGAAAAAATTTAGAGAAAAAATACATATTGTAAAAGATTTTGGTAATTTGGAAAAATAGACCAATTAGGGTCACTCAAAATTATACATACATCAACAAAATTCTATTACAACACATGTTGCAATAAGATCATACGACAATACACATTGTTATCGATAACAACCATTCACGATGACCATATGGGATTAATCCCAAATCGCAATTGGTCACCTACAGTAACACTAAGAAACTAAGTTATTTATCGATTGTTTCTAATAAGGTTTTGCTCAAACCTTATTTGGCCAAACATATTACAGAAGGAAGAACATTGCATTAACCTTGCGCTGATGGAAGGGTAAAAAACCCCTCACCATCTTGACTGCCTATAATCACAATCCATAAAGTAATTCTCCCTTACCTCGAAATTGCAACTTTTCCTTTTCCTATTATCGGTTCCCAAAGACTTGTGCAATCCTAATTCCCAGATCAGCTGCTCCTAACTTTTTAATTTATTTTTACGTAAAACCTACTTTGTATCTCTTTTTTGGAATATATATATATATATATATATATATATATATATATATATATATATATATATATATATATATATATATATATATATAATAACCTAATTTTATTCTAAATTTCAATTAGGCTTACACCTACACACTCACACTCCCCCCAAATAAATCTGACGCTTGTATTTATATTTCAAAAAGTCTATTTTCAAAATAAAGTAAAATTCTTTATTTTATTTAAATAAAAATAAATAAAATAAATCTTTAATAAAAATCATAAAAAATGTGAGTTATTCCTAATAATTCCATTTTCTTCAATTATTACTAAATAATCAAAATTATTTAACTATCTCTAATAATTTAAATAAAATATATTTTATTTCTCCGCTCTCAAACTCAATATACCAATAATTATTAAATTAATAAAATACCCCATAAATCTCTCAAAATACTCAAATAACACACATAACCACTTAAATAATAAATAAAATATTAATTTAAAAATCGGGGTGTTACACTTAGATTCAACAATCTTGTATCTTTTTCGTAATTTTTACTATATGATAGCGTGGTAAATATTCTCAGACAACACTAATGATTTCATGGGGATTTCAAATGATAGTTAGAATGGTGGTAACATGACAGAGAATAGCACTAGAACTTTTCGACAAAGGTGTTGTATTTACAAACACTCGTACATTCAAGTTAGTTTATGATTGAGGTGAATATTGAGAATTAGTCAGAATAATGTATATCTTTCTCATGATACATAGGTTCTTTTATAGTGGAGTTTTTAATATATGGGTTGAAATGGAACAGCCAGAATGTTTTATTGTTCAATGTTTATTTTAAAAGTATTAAGCTCTTTTAACATTTTGTTAAAAAAACTATAACCATAGCACACCCGAGTCACAAACATGGCAGCTGATGTGTTTGTTGGTTGGGAAAGTTGGGAAATACTTAATGCATTCTATGAATTACTATCACATCCTCGTGAAAATACAATAATATCTTCAGATTCTAGAGATGCATCTCCAGACGCACCCCCAACTCAATACATTCTTGAATAAGGCCCTAAAGCTATGTAAAAAATAATTATGGAAATGAATCTCCGAGTAACTTACAGAGATGCATCTCCGAACGCTATTTGTTCAAAAACACGCCAACACCCTTTCTCCTTCCTCACTTCTAAAAAAACACTTTCAAGTTTCTTAAACTCTCTCAACTCACATTCTCTAAAAATCATTCAACCAACTTCAAAGTATCTTCCATCAACATCAAGTCCATCAAAGAGCTCACATTCTCTCAAAATCATTCAACCAACTTCAAAGCTTGTAATTTTTTCTTTTTTCTATTTTTTTTAATTCATGTATAAATTTGTAGAAATTGATGATTAGGTAATGAAATAGGTAGTTTATACATGTTATGTAAATGAGAAACGTTTTTGATAGGTAGTTTTATTGATAATTTCTCTATTTTTGATGTTTTGGGAGACTGCATTTCCGCCATTGACACTATTGTAAGTTGCAGACAATTTCGGAGGTGCATCTCTCAAATTTTCCAACGTTTTGATTCCCAGAAACCGTAGATGCATCTCCACAATTTTTTAGTGCATATTTTGGCCATTTTTTCTTGAACTCATTGTGTTTCATATGTATAAGTGTAACGCTTGTGTGGTATACATACAAATATTATGGCTGATAGGCAAGACTGATTGAGGCACGACAGGATTACACAACATGCATCGGTTAAGAGGGAAAATAGTCAACCATCACAGGTTTCTGTTACCTATAGCCTAGTTGATGGGAATGCTTCGTATTTTGGGGCTCATGTATCTCCACATTCTTGTTCCCGTAGGAGACAAGTGTCACCTACTCATGCACCCCCTGCCTCCATCTTTCTGTAGGCGACAAGTTTCACCTATTCAGGCACCTGAGGAAGCATATGTACCTTAGGCACTAAAGGCACCTAAGGCACCCCAGGAACAAGAAACATCAGAGAAAACCTAAGCACCCCAAGCACAGGAGGCAGTAGAGGCACCCTAGGCACAAGAGGCACCTGAGGGATTTGGAGGAGGTCCGTCAGACTTGTCACTGCTGCCTCTTTACTTGGACCATATTTTTAGACATGTCTAGGACTGAGAGGTAAAATTTAGTTGGATTCATTATTTTTAAATAATGTTTGTTATAATATTAAAATTTTCCGACGATGATTTATTTTTCTACAGAATCGTGATGCTCTAAAATTCATCAACCATGGACGGAAGATTACTGGCCTGCACCAGCTTAATGAGCAGTGGTTTCAAGATGCTTTGAGGTTATCTAACATATCCTCATCTGCCTGAGCGCTTCTTGCCAAAGTTCGGCTACATGTAGTATATTCCCAGAGACCTTTTTGTGTCTGTTCCTCCCGCTATGACACGTAGAGATATGGATGTTATGTTTGATGATTATCTTAATCACCTTGTAGCCGATGAGGCACAGAGTATCATGACTCATAGAGATTGGAGCTACACATATGGTTACATGTGATGGTTTTTCACGATGTCACATCCTTATATGATACATGATGCTCCAGAAGATCCATCAATGCCAGCTCATCAAGATATACTAAAGGAGGAGTAGGCTAGGGAAAATCATATTGTTGATGTGTTGCCTAGATGTCGTTGTATCATGGAGATTGGGTATACGAGTATTGATATATAACTCTTTTCGGATGGTTCTGAGGCCAGGGACGATGAAGATAATATGATGATCGAGGCACGGGAGATACTGTAGTTTAGGAGGCAGCGTAGGAACAAGGGGGTCCCGAGTTCGAGTTCGTCATATGCAGTAAATTTTTTTTCAAAAACTGGACTATTTCACAAAAAACAGAAAATATATTTTTGGAAAAATTGAAAATAAGATTTTGGGGAGGAGACGTCGCGTCGCGGGTCAGAGATGGCGACAGCGGCCGGAGCTGCGCCGTTGGTCGGCGGTGGTGGAAGATCAGAGTTGCACGGCAGTTGTCATGGCGCCGCTCCACAAATCGACAACTAAGGCAGATCATAGCTAAGTCGCGGTTGTCGCGACGGAGGACCACGTCGGGTGGTGGCGACCGAAGTCGGAAAGCAGGAGCCACAGAAGTGGGCCACGTTGTGGATCGACGATGACTGAGGACGCGATTCTCGCAGGAAGATGACACATAATAGGGCGGCGGGCGGCAGTGGAAGAGGGTGGTAGTGGTCGGTGGGCCGCAGGCAATGACTTTAGTTTGGGCCCGTGCGACAGGCCGCAGGCAGTGGCTTCAGTTCGGGCCCAGGTGACGGGTCTAGGCGGTTTGGGGTGTTTTTGGTAGTTTTTGAGTTCGGGGAGTTTTTTTACTGATTTTTGAGTAATTTTTTACATTAGTGACCTTATGGTAACCTTAAGGTCACATTGGAGTAAATTTGAGTTAAGTTGTTAGCCTTTAGAGTTAGTAGAGTTATAACCTGTGAAGTATTGCCCTTAGAGCACTTTCGAACACTTTAGAGTAATTTTGGTTTTGGATATTCTAGAGTCATTTTAAGAGTTGAAGAATGTTTTTGAGCTATTTTTGATCTTTTTTAGAACACTATTAAGTTATAAATAATATAATAAAATTTTTAGACATTTTGTGTTTGACGAGTTTAGATTTGTCGAGTAATAACATGACTTTACTCTATTTAAGGTGTGGTATAAATATTTTTAAAATATATTTTTAAGATTAGTAATCATGTGGGATTACAGTTAGACATGTGATTGGCAATATTATGGTTCAAGAGTGGAACCGTATTTTGATGATGGTGATGTTAGATGATGATTTGTGATGATTGTTTGAGGTTCATGCCTGTTTCTTATACAAGATCATGCATGCATATATTTGGGGAGATAGGTAAGACTTATATCCAGTGAAGTCAGGTTTAGAGAGGAACCATGAAGGTCTCATGTCTAGAGAGAGACACAGTTCAAGAGGAACCGGAGACATGGGCAATCAATAACAAACCTCTGACCCAAAAAATCTAGTACCACATGCATATTAATGAAGGGTTGGTGCATTATCATTTGCATTAGAAATTGAATTATGATTGTGTTTTATGAGAATATTATACTTGTTGTTGTCGTTTTCAATTACCATCCTGTTTTTAATTTTCACCGTTAATATTCGTAAGGTGTATTCTCACTCCTTTTGTTGTTGTGACGTCTGTGCTTCTCTAGACTACTGACAATCAGGTACTTTGCAGGAGTAGTTGCTTATGATTTGGAAGATGGCCTTGGAGTTTTTCTTTGTTTATTTTATCACTATTTGGTTTGTCTATATGCTCTTATCTGACTGGAAACATGGCACATTATTTGTTTAGAGGTCGTGTTGGAGTTTATTTCATTTTAGTATTTTCCTTTAAATAATTATTTGATGCTATGAGACATTTTAAGTTCGGCTGCGAGATTTTGAAAAAAAAAATATTCATAAAGTGGTATGTTGTTTTTTGAGTAGCATCCTAAGTGGTGAATTTTCTCTTTTATATTAAGAATTAGGGTTTAGGGTGTTACATTAAGCATCGTCAGGATTAAACTGTTGATCAATATGACTAGAATGAAAGAAGATGAGTCAGTTTCAAAATTCTTTATGTGTGTAGTATCGCTAACAAACCAGATGAAGGCGAATGGTGAATTAATCACTGATCTTGAGAAGATTAAGAAAGTGTTGAGATCTTTGACTGGAAATGTTGATTACATTATTGTGTCCATTGAAGTGTCCAAGAACCTAGCTGAGATGAATGTGAAAGAACTTCGAGCTTCATTAGAGGTTCATCAGATGAGACTGGAGCAGAGGAAGTCAGAGAGGGAGAAAATGGCTGAACGGGCAATGCGAGCAATATTCACCAAGAAATTTGGGAAAGTAAAGGCGAAGTAGATAAAGAATCTTGCTAATGACGAGAAGTCGAGCAATAACTCAATGAATCACTCTGGTTCAATCAAGAAAGTAATGGGAAACAAGTATTCGGGGAAGAAAGTTGACATGAAGGAGGTGTAGTGTTACAACTGTCAAGGATTTGGTCATTATGCTAGAGATTGTCGAAGAAAAAAGGAATATAAAGAAAAAGATGTTGACAAAGTGAAATATGCTCATGCTGGAGAAAGCGACTACAATGATATGCTACTCGTGGCAAATACTCAGTCGAACAATGAGAAAACTAACATGTGGTATCTGGATTTAGGATGTAACAACCACATGACTGGAAATATTTTTTTTATCAAGTTGGATGAATTAGTCAAGAAAGTGATCAAGTTTTCAGATCACAGGCATGTTACATCAGAAGAAAGAGGAAACATAGTTGTGGTTAGAAAGGAAGGTCAAAGAGCATTACTGGCGTATTATATGTACCTTAAATGACAAGTAACTTGATAAGTATATGTTAATTACTTTCCAAAGGGTATAACATGAAGTTGGAAGAAAATCTAATGAAGTTATATAATGGTGAAGGAAGGATGATCCTGAAGGCACCATTGACAGATAACAAAACCTTCAAGATTGAGATCAACATGATTGATCACCAATGTCTTGCTTTGACTGCTGTCAAAGACAAGACCTAGCTATGGCATCACAGGTATGTACATTTAAACTTCAAAGGTCTAGGTATGCTCAACCAGGAGAAGAAGAAGAAGGTGTATGGTCTACATAAAGTTAAAGAGCCAAGTCAAGCATGTGAGGAATGCTGCAAAGCAAAGCAGGCTAGAAAGGCATTCAAACATGACTTTTCCATGAAGTCGAGAGAAAAGTTGGATCCTGTTCACTATGACGTGTGTGGACCTTTTGAAGTAAGGTCGAATGGAAGTAACTGACATTTCCTAACCTTCATAGATGAATTCACTAGATATATGTGGAATTACCTTATCAAAATGAAAAATTAGGTATTCACACAAGTCAAGAAGTTTAAACTGCATGTCGAGAAACAAAGTGAATGCAAGTTAAAGAAACTGAGAACAGATTGTGGTGGTGAATACACCTCTAGAGAATTTGCAAGATTTTGCACTGATGAAGGTATAAAGCATGAAGTTAGGTTATGGTGCTCATAGGTTATCATTCGGCTGATGCATACAAGCTGTATTCACCAAATAATGATAAACTAGTGATCAGTCGAGATGTTCTAGTGGATGAAAGCAAATGGTGAGATTGAAGTCAAAGTTTAGTTCAATTGGAGCAAGAAATTGTCACAACTATCTTGATGAAAACCAACATACTGAAGTCACAACCAACGAAATGAAGAACCACCTGAGAAGAATTTTAGGAAATTGAATAGAGCAAGAATTTAGTCTACAAAGCTAGCTGCATATGAGAGATTTCCAAATCAAGCATCCGATGCAGATGGTGATTTAATAGAAGAAGTAATGATGATGGTTGGATCATAACCAATCGATTTGGATCAATCCATGAATGATTCAAACTGGTTAGCAGCGATTCAAGAAAAACTTAGGGAAATAGAGAAGAATAAGACATGGGAACTTGTCGAAAAAGCTATCAAGAAGTTAATTGATGTGAAGTGGGTCTAAAAGTTGAAGCTAAGGTCAAATGGTGAGATTGCTAAGAACAAGGTAAGACTGGTGGCAAGAGGTTTTTTGTAAAAACCTGGTATTTATTTCAGCACCTATTGCAAGGTTTGAAACCATCATAATTGTTGTGTCGACTGCAACATAAAAGGATGCAAGATACATCAACTAGATGTAAAGTCAACATTTCTAAATGGACTTTTGGAAGAAGAAGTCTATGTAAGTCAACTACTAGGAATCAAAATAAAAGGGCGGGAGTTAAAGGTATACAGATTGTGGAAGGCTTTCAGTTTAAAGCATGCCCTAAGAGCCTGGAACAAAAGAATATATAACTTTATGTTCGAAGCAGGTTTCTCAAAATGTACCTCATGACATGGAGTGTATGTTAACAATGCAAGCAACCTTAGTCAAGTCATCATATGCTTGTATATGGATGATTTATTGATTACAAGTGCAGATGAGGAAGGAATCAAAGGTGTTAAGTCGAAGCTAATGAAGGAGTTTGAAATGTCTAACCAAGGAAACTTGTCATATCTACCGGAGATGGAATTTAAGGACACAGTGGAAGGAGTGTTTCTGGACCAGACGAAGTACGTCCAAGACATCTTGAAGAGGTTCAAGATGAGTAACTGTAACATAACTATTACACCAATGGAGGCTAGAGCAAAGTTGAGAAAGAAAACAAATGATGAGTTTTTAAGTGCAAAACTATACAAACAAATCATTGTATCCTTGAGGTATCTTTGCTATACCAAGCCAGACATTTGTTAAAGTGTCGGATTGTTGAGCAGATTCATGGGGAAGCCTCAAGAATGTCATATAACAGACACTTTAACAAAACGTCTGGCTTGGTATAACAAAACTAAACTAATGTAAAAGTTTTCTTAAAATTGCAAGCAATACATTTGCAATTAAATTTATTAATTAATCTAAACAATTAAATTAAATTTTGTTTATAAAATTGATTTGCTTGTCACCAATAAATTAAAAATGTTATAGTCTAATTTATGCAAGATTGACATATTTTTAGTTGTTCACAAAAAATATAGTGTTATAAAGGGTAAGAAGATTCATAACCAAAGTTTATGATGTAGGCTAGGAAAATCTAGAGGAGTCATAACTTATTCTATTTAAGTCTCACTTGACCTAGTTTGATAGGTATGGGCCACTTACAGGGTCCTAATTTATGTTTTTTTAAGTCTATTAATTAAATAGGTCGAGCTTAGACTATTAAAATATTTATAAAGCTTGATAAGTCGACTTATATATGTATATTTATTATGAAAAAGGTTAAATAGTATATAAAAGACCATGTTATATATTTAAAAATCGATAAAATAGACTATTTGGAAACCTTAATGTGAAATAGTCTTTTCATGTTAGACCATACTTTTAAAACGGGCAAGTCAGGCAGAAAAAATTATAATAGGCCATAGACCAAACTCAAACCTTCAAATTTTATTATATGTTGGGCTCAGGCCTGGCCTATTCTCACCCCTACTCACAGGGGGCATAATCTTGTCTCGATTGATAGTTTGTCATGTTTTATTTATTTCACTATGATATGAAGCATGTTATAAAGTTCATTATTACAATATGTTTGCTCAGCTATTAATCTGCTACCAAACAACTACCAGATTTCAGCCTTTAAATAATTTTGATATGAACGACTCCAATCGCTAAAATTGTTTCCTTTAAGATTTTGAAACCAATCATTATTCCCTTTGACAACTTGATATACTTGAGGACTACAATCTATAGATCCCTTCTGTAATAAACATTCAAAATGGAAATCTTTAAGAAATATATCCACACTTAGGAGAAGAAAAGAAACACTCTTTTTCATTTAGAATCTCAATCACCCATTGAACTTCTTCTGAAAGAAATCACAAGGGCAAAGCCTACATCCTCCCTTTGAACTTGAAACAATTTCAATGAGAAATGTTATAAAGGTGTTTAAAGAAGTTTTTAGAGAGAGAGAGAGAGAGAGAGAGAGAGAGAGGGAGGGAGGAAGGGAAAGATATATATGTTGTGATAAAGTGGGTACTCATCCAAGTCCCATATCGAGTAATGTGAAGAAAAAAGGAGTAAAAGATTATTATAAATATAGAGAGTTAGTTTGATTTTATTTACCACAACAATTCTAGTCTTTTGGGTGTATTGGGGATTTAGGTAGTTATATATCTAGAGAGAGTTTACAATTTTTCCGTACAAAAATTATGGTGGAGAGGGTTTTCTATTTTTCTGTCCAAAAATAGTTGTTGAGAGGGTTTTCTATTTTTCCATTCAAAAATAATTGTTGAGAGGGTTTTTAATTTTTTCGTCCAAAATTGCAAGTTAGGAATACAAAATTTTATTGTTAGTTTATTTTATTTTATTTATATCAATTATTGGATATTTACTCTGGTTATATTCCCAATAACTGACATCAGGGCAAAGGTTCCGATCAAGGGAGGAAATCACATGTTTGCTATCATTTTATTTGATTTTTGTTTTATTTTCTTAAACAATATTATGGCTACAATGAAGTTGGATATTCCTTTGTTTTATGGGAGAATGGATTTCCCCTTATGGCAATGCACGATATAAGACTATTTGGTCCAACAAGGTTTTGATTGTGCTTTGGAAAAGGAAAAACCAAGTGAGATGAAAGATTCATATTGGAATTCAATACAAAAAATGACAATGAGTACAATTCAATAGGCACTTGCTCCATAGATTAAAGTGTTTGCGTTGAATGAAACCTCTCCAAAGAGATTTTGGGATTTGTTAGAAAGAAAGTTTGCATCAACCACATTAACCAATCAATTTATGATGAAAATAAATTTATACTTATTGAAGATGGAAGATGAAGGTAATGTATTTGATCATATTAATAAATTTAATGAGTTGGTATCTAGAATCATGAATGCAGGGGAATATATCAAAGATGAAGAACAAGCGTTATTTTTGTTGGCTTCACTACCCAAATCTTACAAATCATTAGTGCAATCAATGTTAGTAGGGAAGAACACACTACAGTTAGATGAAGTAGTGAAATCATTGAAGGAGAGTTAACAAATGATGGGTATTGATCAATCTCCCAGAGAAAATCAGGTTCTAGTAGCCAAAGAAGGACACAGAAAGAACTATGGTGATCAATATGGTAGAAGTTTTCAACCAAGAGATATGAGTTTTGTCAAGTGTCATTATTGTAAACAATTTGGTCACGTGCAATCTAGATGTCCAGAATTTATAGAGGTTGTACGAAGCATAAAGAAGAAGACAGAAGAATTGAAAAACGCTCCTTCTGCAAATATGGTTAGTTGTGTAAACAATCTTTTAGCTTTTGAGGATGAAGGTGACTATGAAGTAAAAAGATGTAAGACTTTGAATGAATGGAGGATATGTTGTGTTAAAGTGGGTTCTCATCCAAGCACCATATCGAGTAATTTGAAGAAAAAAAGATTATTATAAATATAGAGAGTTAGTTTGATTTTATTTACCACAATAATTCTAGTCTCTTTGGTGTGTTGGGGATTTGGGTAGTTATGTGTTTAGAGAGGGTTTACAATTTTTTCGTACAAAAAATGTGGTGGAGAGGGTTTTCTATTTTGCCATCCAAAAATATTTGTTAAAAGGGTTTTCTATTTTTCAGTTAAAAATAGTTGTTGAGAAGGTTTGCAATTTTTGTGTAAGGATGAAGGATAGCATTGTTGACTTTGTTGGATAATCTTTTAAGAGATTTGGCATTCTATTGAGAGCTCAAAAGGATGGAGGATAACATTGCTGCAACAGACAGATCTTGAAGAAATTTTTGATGATTGTCTTTCCAACTTGATGGCTTGTGCTCTTAGTCTCAATTGACTACTCAAGTATTTATTTGACTTAGAGAATTTATCCCAATCATAGTGGTATTGGGGTTTGAGATTTCACCTTCCAAGTTAATACTAGCATTAGACATGATTTTTGTAATCAAATGACCATATGGTAACCATGTTGTTTTACTCATTTTACATTTCATCATGTGACACACTACTCCATAAGCCCAATTGGTTTAAATAATCTAAGTGCATAACCATGTGACCACCAGACCTTCCTTCAAAATCTATTCACGATTGGTCTTTCTTGGAAGAAGCACACAAGTCACTACATGGTGTATGAAGTGGTATGGTGTCTTTAAAAGATTTACTTATATTGGTAATTTTAAAATCCCATAGGACTAGTGAGAAGGATTCTAGTAGAAGTCCATTGATTGAAGTTGTGAGATCCATAAGGGGCTTCGATAGCATAGGTTTTTGAAATTGTACTGTAGTCTGTATCATTTATTTTGATGTTTTGTTAATTATTTGATCTCTGTGTGTATGTAATTTAATTTATCGCTCTTGTATAATTTATTTTTAATCTTATCCTTAATTTTTTATACATGTACCTTGAGTGGTGTTGCGGTGAGAATCGGATATCAAGCTATTAATTAACTTGAATCACAAAACATAAAGTTCACCATCGAGCTTTGATTTATCCAAAGGAAAGGGTAAAGACTGAAAAACCCTAAGTGCACTATGTAGGAACACAGCTAAGAGATCTAAGGTTCGGGGGTTGGTTATACCTAGGGAAGGTGTTAGCATCCTAAGTATCTGTAGTACTCTACAGGAACCTCTTGTTAGTATTTGTGTTACGTTAAAGCTGCTTGCTAAGGGAAATGTGCTAAGGTAGAGACTTAAGGGTATGTACACTAAGTATGCTCTCCAAGACATCGCATCTCGTGCCTACGTATCCTGACGGGAATGGAATCAGAGCATTCGTAGTTTCCCTCAATAAGGGATCAAAGGGTAAATAAAGGGTAGAAAAAGAAAATGTGGCTCGCTAGGATCTCGCAATTCTATGCCTACGTATTCTCAAGATGAACTTGAGAAATCATAGTGTCCGTAGTTACCCTTTACGGGGGTGAGGAACTCTTGACTGTGGTCAAGGTTCTAAGGGAAAGTAGGGTCTGGCAGCAAGACACCTACGTGGAGTGCGGCTACTCCAAAGGTTAGGTTAAAAAGGGAATGAATTATACACGGGAAAGTAGGGAAAGAGTGAGACTTACCAAGTGGAGTAAGTTCACTGCTTCTTCAACCTTACGAGCCTTGGAACCAACCTAACTTTCTTCTCTGCAAGCTGCTGGTGCAATGATACTCTCCCTCTTTGGTTGCAAAAAAACTCACAAGTTCCTAATATTCTGATGTGTTGTGTTCTTGTTAGTGTCAAATGAATGAGAATGAGTCGCCTTTTATAGGAGAGCAAGTTGGTCCATGGCATTGTAAACTCAAAGGATCTTGAATTTGTCTTGGAGATAAATATGGTAGGGCGGCTGAATTTGTGCACACGTCCCTTGTTAATCTTTCTTGAGCCAAGTGATGAGATTAGTGGTGGCTTAACCTAGGGTTTAAGTCAGACTAAAAGAGCAACAACCAAGGGTTAATGCACCAAAATTAGTTTACATAGTGGTTCATGCCAAAGCTTAGTGTGTCAACTTTGTAAAGTACAAAGTGATTGTACTTGTAGCTTGTTCTCACGGGTTTGTGACAAGAGGAGTGTTGGAACTGATGGCAAGGGTCTGTTGGATTGAAGTGCACAAACAAATTACATGAAGGTCATTTGTTCTATAACATGGTGCCTCTCCAAATGTGAGCTGACAAAGTACTGTGTAATGGAACTTTCTTTGCGCGGTTTGTGGAAAAGTGGTACATTGGAAGTTGGTGAGAAAAGGTCAGTCAATTGTACTTGGAGATATGGTTCAAGTTGTGGTTGAAATGAAAAGGTATTTTGTGAAATGAAGTGTAATACAAACCTCCCTTTTGGCACACGATATTTCTTCCATTTCACGGGCCAAGTGACATATTTTTATCCTTTTGGAGAGAGAGCATGTAATAGAACATTTTCATGTTAAGGACCAATTGAGATTATGCCATGAGCCAAATGAAAATCGTGCCCGATGTTTGGTGTAGTAACAAGATCAAATTCTGAATTTCTCTAAGTGTATGTAACATTTCAACATTGCCACTTTAGTGCACAATTTCTTAATGATCAATGCTCCAATTTGTGAGTTCTCTGGCTTATTGACTTTTGTTCTCTTTCCTGTACAAACCCTGGCTTTCACATAAAAGAATAAACTAGCAAGATAAGGTGGTTAGTTAACAATGCATAGATGATTGAGCTCTAAATGCAAGTGCAAGATGTTATGACATCTAAGGGGTAAAAATTTGGGGTACTACAGTTGCCCCTATTTAAATAGCTTCACTGGATGGCAAGAGAGATGGAAATCCTCGAGAGATCAAGGTGAAAGGTATTTAAATATATCAAACCTAAAATTTTTCCCTTAGATGGAATGCAGATGCTAAGGACAGCTAACAGACATGCAAATGCAGACATGCCATGAATTTCTAGTACGCTGATATGATGGAAAGGTAAATGCGGAAATGCAGACCAAAACGAAAGTAGACAGGGACAAAGCCCACATAATGAGCAATCAGTCATTGGGGATGACAGCCACACTGGGGAATTGAAACAAATTGGGAAATTTAAAGTGATGGAGCAACTAGTTCAAGCGTGACCGGCTGACACTTTAAAAAGAAAAGATAACACAAGATGCTCAATGGAAGCAGCACTGGAAAGACGGTCTCCACTGGGGAATCAGATAACAAAGACTCAATCTGGTAGAACATCAGAAAGAGAAAGGCACATCCGGGAAAGGAATTAGATGGCAAAAGAAACCAGATATCCAATAATGGCTTTGAATGGAGGGTAATAATCACAATATCTAATAATGGCTTTAGATAAAAGTGAACAAAGCAGGGATCCAAGAAAGCATTGGATGCAAAGAAACCAGTCATCCAATAATGGCTTTGAATGAAAGGTATAACTCATAATATATGAGAAGGCATCAGATGATAATGAGATAAAAGGGTAATCCAAGAAGGCGTTGGATAAAAAGACATAGTCATCCAATAATGGCTTTGAATGAAAGGTACAAATCACAATATTTGAGAAAGCATCAAATAAACGTGAGAAAGGTAGAGATCCAAGAAAGCATTGGATGAAAAGAATCACAAAATCCAAGAAAGCATTGGATGAATGTGAGCAAAGAGATACCCAAGAAAGCATTGGATAAAAGAATCATAAAATCCAAGAAAGCATTGGATGACTGAGAAGGAACTTTCAGGAATGACACTAAAAGTAAAGGCAAATCACTATATTCAAGAATGGCATCGAATTATAGCGAGAAAGACATCCAGGAATGGCACTGAATGCAAAGGAGAAAACTCATCCAGGAATGACACTGAATGAACATATAAGATTTTCAGGAATGACACTGAAAAATATCCAAGCAAATTTGATGGGGATTACAAAAGAGAGGCAAAACTTCCAGGAATAGCATTGGGAGAAACAAGAGGAATAAGATATCCAGGAATGGCACTGGAGATCAAAAGAGACAAACATCCAGGAATGACACTGGAGTGAAAGAATATAAAGATCCAGGAATAGCACTAGAATGAAAGAAGTCAAACATCTAACAACAGGACTAGATGCATAAAGAAACGACAACATTCAGGAATGGCACAGAATGAAAGGACAAGTAATGTTTTGGTAGGCGCCAAGTAAGTTGGACTTTAACCACAAGGTAAGACGCGAATAACGACACGACCTCGGGAGACATGCAAATGAGGATGAAACACTCATGATATGCATATGTATATGAATTAAATGCAAATGAAAATGCAAATGATGGCGACACAACTTGACTCTTTTAGGGAGAAAACACGACTGAAAGACTGATTCCTCAACACAGAGATCAATGCCATTCTTCCTGGGGACTAAAGGTGCTACTGACCACATCTCTGCCACACTGGTAAACTGTATCAAGTGATGATCCTTGTAGGAAGGATGAAGAGCTGCTTGGGGACTCTTCAAGTAAATTGCCCTAGATTAGTTGACTGTTGTAGATGAGTTGATCATTGCTTCAACCTGTCTGATTCTAAAATGATTGTTTCACGGTGCTCTTAGAAAGCTTGCCCCAGTCCGAGTCCTGAAAGATCTTCTGGATAAACCAATTCTCAAAGGACTTGCATTGAGCAACAAACCTTGAAATGTTTCTCTACAGGATCTGGAAGGAACTTGCCCCTGATAGGATCACCGACCAAGTTTCTTAATTGTTTGAAAATTCCTTGAGAGGAAAGCCAGTTCGCAAACAAAAGTGTTCATACAAACATGGTAAATGTAAAGTTCGTGCAACTTTTGAAATCAAAATCAATTTTGAAACATGCAAAATAAAAGAGTCATTTGTCAGAACACGGCGGTTCAAGACATTAAAGTGAGAAGTAAAGCAAAGGCGTAACGCCATAATAATTGATCTGCAAAGATCTTTGGGAGTCAGTTTACACAACCTTGATGCAGTATGATTTCAAAATAACCTTGCTTCAGTTAGGTCTTTTCAGGGTTGTAACGTGGACTAGTTCACGGTTTATGAAACAAAGGATAAAAGCTAAAAGTTTATTTGTGCCCACCCAATCTTCATGATGATCTCCAGTCCTATGCTCAGTTAACTTAAACTATGCACTCAGGTTCCCACAGGTTATGAATTGCACTGATGATAGCGATGATGATTCAGAAGTCAAAGGACCCTTGAGATGGCGGTCACTACTTCCTTACAACTTTTGGTTGTCATATAAGTTGTTCTTTGCATGAGGTAAGGTCATGAGCTTCCTATCTTTCTTAGCTTTTGCCTCAAAAAGGGACTCGACTCATTCTTTGAGTAAGGATTCCTTGACGATCCTTCTTCATTTATCACTTTGGGAATAACTTGTACTACATTTATTCATTTAATTTGGAAGAGTTGAAAGGTTGTGAATGTCTGGCTTAATGATTACAGTGAACCATCATTGGTGTTTGACTTTGGAAGACATCTTCGACACTTGCTTGCTGTGTGCAAAGGAAAACTTATGAATGGAAACTTTTGTTGAAAGGTGTATTACATGACACTCTTGTATTTGAATACACAATCAAGTTAACTGAGAACTACCCTGCCCCAGGTTAAAATTGCTGGTTTTTATTTTTAAAGAAAAGAAACTCCTACTTCAAGGCTCAAAGGGGTTGACGAGGGAGTAACTTCCTTATTTCTCCAGTGTTTGGGAGTTGAAATAATGCCTTACATCTTCAGTAAAGTCTTGATTTGAAAGCATACTAACAGTAATTTGGGTATGATGTTTCACCATCCTCCCTCCAATCTTTGCATAATCAAAAGAAAGTGGACAAGAGAAATTTTTTGAATAGGAAAGCATGAAGATGTAAATAATGGACAAAATAAATTGAATCAAAAGTTTCAATACTCATTTCATTAATCACGAAAGTACAAACATAGTTTGAAGGCAAACAGCCAGTACAAAATAAGGAAAATGTAAATAACAAGAAACAAGGTCTATTGACTATTCAACTACCAGGATGAGTTATCCTGTCTTCGGAAAGTAGTTGAGTTGAAGTCGACTGAAGCTTCACTTGGCGTGCCCTGGCATATGGTTGTTCTTGACATTTTGCATCTGATGTTAGCTCTAGTCCGGTATCAGTGTCGAGGAATCAACTTGATGACTCACAGACAGACTCTGGAATATAGAGACAGTTGGAGATGAGTAACTGGACAGACAGACGTATGCAATGAATCATGCAAAGATGCAAATGATATGCAATGTGATGCAAACAGGATGCAAAACGCATGCAACAGGATCAAATGTTCGAGATCACAGCATGGAGTCTAGGTAACGATCCAACCACAGGGTGTGTACTAGGGTTCTTGTATCCATAAAACAGGGTTCTAAAGAGTTCCCAGAGTCAACAACCCATCTTTCGGATATTATCGATTTCCCAATTACTTGGTAGTCAATAATATTCTCAAGAGAGTCTCGTCTGAGTGTAGTATCGCGTATCAACCATTTCAGGATTACTCCCTCATAGTCATCGCACTACATCCTAAAAGGCCAAGTGGGGTAACAGGGTAACTAAAGGTCATCGGTGTCACGAGCACCTAGGTCAAAAGTGGTAATGCATTCACGATTGCTCGTTCAACATATGCCACCCTCAAGAGGGCCTTAACTGAGTGTGGAATCTCAAGTCAACTCCTTTGGGATTACTCCCTCAAAGTCTCCTTGACTATATCCACTATCCTATCATAAGTGCACTCAAGTCTGGTAATAGGACTTATCCTCCTTTGAGATTTCACCTTCCAAGTTAATACTAGCATTAGACATGATTTTGGTAATCAAATGTCCATATGGTAACCATGTTGTTTTACTCATTTTGCATTCCATCATGTGACACACTACTCCATAAGCCTAATTAGTTTAAATAATCTAAGTGCATAACCATGTGACCACCAGACCTTCCTTCAAAATCTATTCACGATTGGTCTTTCTTGGAAGAAGCACATAAGTCACTACATGGTGTATGAAGTGGTATGGTGTCTTTAAAAGATTTACTTATATTGGTAATTTTAAAATCCCATAGGATTAGTGAGAAGGATTCTAGTAGCAGACCATTGATTGAAGTTGTGAGATCCATAAGGGGCTTCGATAACATAGGTTTTTGAAATTGCATTATAGTCGGTATCATTTATTTTAATGTTTTGTTAATTATTTGATCCCTGTGCGTATGTAATTTGATTTATCACTCTTGTATAATTTGTTTTTAATCTTATTCTTCATTTTTTATACATGTACCTTGAGTGGTGTTGCGGTGAGAATCGGATATCAAGCTATTAATTAACTTGAATCACAAAACATGAAGTTCACCACCGAGCTTTGATTTATCCAAAAGAAAAGGTAAAGACCGAAAAACCCTAAGTGCGCTATGTAGGAACACAGCTAAGAGATCTAAGGTTCGGGGGTTGGTTATACCTAGGGAAGGTGTTAGCATCCTAAGTATCTGTAGTACTCTACAGGAACCTCTTGTTAGTATTTGTGTTATGTTAAAGTTGCTTGCTAAGGGAAATGTGCTAAGGTAGAGACCTAAGGGTATGTACACTAAGTATGCTCGCCAAGACATCGCATCTCGTGCCTATGTATCCTGACGGGAATGGAATCTGAGCATTCGTAGTTCCCCTCAATAAGGGATAAAAGGGTAAAGAAAAGGTAGAAAAAGAAAAGGTGGCTCGCTAGGATCTCGCAATCCTATGCCTACGTATTCTCAAGATGAACTTGAGAAATCAGAGCGTCCGTAGTTCCCCTCTACGGGGGTGAGGAACTCTTGACTGTGGTCAAGGTTCTAAGGGAAAGTAGGGTCTGACAACAAGACACCTACGCGGAGTGCGGAGATTCCAAACCTAAGGCTAGGTAAAACGGGGGAGAAGTGTCCACAAGAAAGTAGGGTCTGACAGCAAGACACCTACGTGGAGTACGACGACTCCAAAGGCTAGGTTAAAAAGGGAATGAATTGTACACGGGAAAGTAGGGAAAGAGTGAGACATACCAAGTAAAGTAAGTCCACTACTTCTTCAACGTTACGAACCTTGGAACCAACCTAACTTTCTTCTCTGCAAGCTGCTGGTGCAATGATACTCTCCCTCTTTGGTTGCAAAAAAACTCACAAGTTCCTAATATTCTGATGTGTTGTGTTCTTGTTGGTGTCAAATGAATGAGAATGTGTCTCCTTTTATAGGAGAGCAAGCTGGTTCATGGCATTGTAAACTCAAAGGATCTTGAGTTTTTCTTGGAGATAAATATGGTAAGGCAGCTGAATTTGTGTACACGTCCCATGTTAATCTTTCTTGAGCCAAGTGATGAGATTAGTGGTGGCTTAAACTAGGGTTTAAGTCAGACTAAAATAGAAACAACCAAGGGTTAATGCACCAAAATTAGTTTACATAGTGGTTCATGCCAAAGCTTAATGTGTCAACTTTGCAAAGTACAAAGTGATGTACTTGTAGCTTGTTCTGACGGGTTTGTGACTAGAGGAGTGTTGGAACTGATGGCAAGGGTCTGTTGGATTGAAATGCACAAACAAATTACATGAAGGTCATTTGCTCTATAACATGGTGCCTCTCCAAATGTGAGCTGAAAAGTACAGTATAATGGAACTTTCTTTGCACAGTTTGTGGAAAAGTGGTACATTGGAAGTTGGTGAGAAAAGGTCAGTCAATTGTACTTGGAGATATGGTTTAAGTTGTAGTTCAAATGAAAAGGTATTTTGTGAAATGAAGTGTACTACAAACCTCCCTTTTGGCACACGATATTTCTTCCATTCATGGGCCAAGTGACATATTTTTATTCTTTTGGAGAGAGAGCATGTAATAGAACATTTTAATGTTAAGGACCAATTGAGATTATGCCATGATCCAAATGTAAATCGTGCCCGATGTTTGGTGTAGTAACAAGATCAAATTCTGAATTTCTCTAAGTGTATGTAACATTTCAACATGGCCACTTTAGTGCACAATTTCTTAATGATCAATGCTCCAATTTGTGAGTTCTCTGGCTTATTGACTTTTGTTCTCTTTCCTGTGCAAACCCTGGCTTTCACATAAATTAACAAACTAGCAAGATAAGGTGGTTAGTTAACAATGCATAGATGATTGAGCTCTAAATGCAAGTGCAAGATGTTATGACATCTAAGGGGTAAAAATTTGGGGTATAGCAAGTGGATTTATCTCTCTTGTATATTATTTGTAATGAAAAAAATGGTGAAAATAGTGAGAAAACTGATGTATAGGAACATCAAGTGATATGAAGAAAATAGAAATTCTTTTGATAAGCTGTTGAATCCTTATGTTTTGAAAATCCATAATTCATCAAGAATTCAATCCTTCTATGTCAAGAACCTTAAGAGAAACCATGAAAATATTTATTCATTCACAAACACATTATCTCCATGATTCAACCTTGTGAAAAACTTCCTATAGTGTTGAGAGTATGAGAAGTTTGTAGTTGTGTTGTGTAAGATCCTTTAGATATAATTCATCATCTTAAACCTCATACCAAGAAATTATTGTTGTGGTGATCAACTATAAAGATTGAGTGTGAGAGGTAGAATAAGATATATTAGGGAATCTAATGTTTTTTATGTACAATTTTGTTGTCTGTATCAGGAAGAATGATCATTTCTTATTCACATTGTTGATTGGTGCATATCAAGCAAGAGAGTTTTCTCCATACTCAAAGGAATACTTTGGTGGATCTGAGTAAAGGTTGTTGCATAACAAATTTGGGATTGTCCTCATTCGTTGCTTGAACAATCGCTCATACAAGTCTTCGTCAGATCCGAGTAAAGGGGAGTGGAACCATGTTTTGCAGGTTATTTAAAGAAGTGAACAAAGCCAAAAGATGGAAATTAGGGTTTTACTTTGAGGATGTTGTTTTGATGATGACAAATTGAAATTAAACTTGGGCAACTTGGTCTAGTAATGACAACCTTTACAACCTATGAGGATTCAAGTATGATAAGCGATTATATATGCAAACTGACAAATTAGGGCTTTGTGATCACTACAAACAACCTATGATGATGGAATTTAATCTAAATATATCTCAATCCACATATCCAATAAAACTCAAGCAATTGTTTGTATGATGAGTTTACTTGGTTTGTCTTGAAGCTTCAAAGTATGAAAGAGAAGAGATTATACACAGTCGTGTCTGAGTGAATCGTGTTTTGTAAAAACACAAGGCATTCTGGTAAAGTTATATGGATAAATCACACACAGACTAAAACATGATTTTAAGCCTCTATTTCTCAAAGAAAACATCCTAAAAAATATTTAAACCATGCATATGAATTGGGAACTGTCAAAATAATTTTTCACAAAATTTTGAATTGTCCAATCGATTGGCATATTTACCCAATCGATTAGGTCAATGTAAAAGTTATCCATAAACAATGGTGATGGTGTCTTAATGAAGTATAATGTCTATGTATCTAGTTTTTACATTTCGAGCCTTTGCAAATGTCGCATCTTGAAAAATATGACCATACGAGTGTTCGCGCGCTCACGGATGACTAACAAAGTCGGCACCAAACTTTATTTATTCCAAAAGAGGAAAGGAAAAATATCGATAAAACCCCTAAAAAGTTGACAAAGATATGGTCTTCGCAACCAAATTATGTGAGGGGAAGGTATTAGCACCCCTCACATCCATTGTACTCAACCGGAACCATTTAGTTAATTTTGCGCATAAGTGTTAGCTTTCGAATGTTTGCTTTCTTCTAGTTATTGAGATGGAAAATAATAGGACTAAAAATAAGTATTTTATTAGGGTGAAAAGCACTAAAAAGTATGTTTTTATTAGGGTGAAAAGGGATAAAAGGTAAGTTTTTTATTAGGGTGAAAATGACTAAAAGGTAAGTCTTTTATTAGGGTGCTTAACGAGATTTTGGGACTCACTCCTAGGTATCCTAAAAAAAACTACGATTTGGTTGGTTGATTTTATTGAACCAACATAGTTCTGCCTAGAAAACTACAATTTGGTTAGTTGATTTTATTGAACCAACATAGTTCTTCCTAGAAAACTACAATTTTGTTGGTTGATTTTATTGAACGAATGTTTAGATCGCACTCCAATGGTTAAACATTGCATGTTCTCTTGATTGGAGGCTTAAAGTGTTTGTTTGTTTGTACTCGTGGTAGAACGGACTAAACATTGTTCGTTTTAAGAAAAGGTTTTCGATCGTGCAGAGGCGAGAAAATAGGTTTGATGTGTTAAAATGTTTTTGGGATGATGAATGCTCGAATGGTCGAGATATACGGCTCGTATCCAAACCTCGGGGATAGCGTGATATACACCACGTTCCTTTTTCATCTTATTTGTAAAAGGGTTATATATAATTAGATATTTTTGGTTGGAAGACGAACATTCATATGATCGAGATATACACCTCGTATTCAAATACCCTGGGATATCTTGATATACATCATGTTCCTCGTGTCCAAGTTATTGTGAAAATGAGATTGGTATTAATCGAGTTAGAAGTTTTTAAAGGGATGACGAGCGCTTAAATAATTGAGCTATACGACTCGTATTCAACACTCAAAGATAGTGTGATATACACCACATTCCTTTTTCATCTTTATTTGTGAAAAGATGTTTGATAATAATTAGGTGTTTTGTGTTTTTGATATAAGAAAACGCACTCGATGTTGATAGAGGTTTGATTCGCGCTCATTCAAAATTAAACGAAATGAGTTTGAAAATTACCGTTTGACGTTGGATCAATGATTTTCATTATTGTTGAAGATATTTATTTATCATTATTTATTTATTCATTTAATTAATTTTTAGCAGTTAAAATAAAAAAGAAACAACAGCAACAACAACAACAACAACAACAACAACAACAATAATAATAATAATAATAATAATAAATCAAATAAAGGGGTTGCATGAGCATTAGATGGATAATAAGATTATCAATTAAAATGGCACAAGGCCCAAATTAAAATTCAAAAATAAACAAAAAAACAAAAAAAATGAATAAGCAAAATAGTAATAAAAACATTAGTTGTAATGAGTCAGAAGGGGGTGCTAAAATTAAATAGGCCCAAAAGGGAGCCCATATGCACTGGTTAATCAAAGGAAAAAGAGTTAGCTTATGTTAACTCAACCTTAACCCTTAGATTTGATGACCAGATGAACAGATGACTGATATGGGCGAAGCACATGATAAGAGGCACAAGTGTACCACATAAAGCACTAGTTAGACTACTTTAAATCAACCAAATCAAGGGCTCTAAAGTGGGCCACGTAGATAGTTTGTGTTAGCAAGGGGTGGATGGGAAGGGCACCAAATTGAAAAGCCCTTGTGAGAAACACTCACTTTCATTTTTCTTTCTTTCTGATTTTCTCCCTCTCTCTCCAACTCTCTCTCTCTCTCTCTCTCTCTCTCTCTCTCTAGCAAACACAATTTAAAACAAAAAAACTCCCCAAAATAGATCAAAGCCTGGGATCTTAGGAAGAACACAATGAACACCTAAGGTGTTCATCAGTTCCCCAGCCCGGTTTCCATCCTAAACTTACCAAACTGAAAAACAACAAACAACAAAGCAACTAAAAATCACGCCCTGAATCTTGTTCTAATATCAATCTCAAACAATGCACAACACATTAGCAGATCTATCTATTAGATGAGGGCGCCGATCTAGAAGGGGGGGGGGGGGGTTGAATACATCGCCTAATGAAAACTTCTTTTTAAAACTCTATTTTTGAAAAATATTTTCAAATGGCAAGCAGAAGTGAATCTGGATCAACTCTCGTCTATACGAACCGTTATTAGTATAATCAGATATGTGTACAACCGTAGTATAATGTATGGCAAATATGAGAAAACCTAAACAACACGTTCAATATATTTTGTTTGAATATAAACCACACTTAAAATATAGGATTTCAAATGACAAGTAAAAGGAAACTTGACTAATAAATTTTATCGAACACTTAGTGTTTAGTAATTTTATCGAACACTTGGTGTGCAATACACCAAGCTTAATTCTCTTTGTGTTGAAGTTATAAAAAAATAAATTGTAATGGTTTAGATTGCAACGCTTTCACAAAAACAGTTTTAAACACTTCAACACAACCAAAATCACCAACAATTCAAATTATACACTAATTGTTCTCAAAATCGAGAGAGAGAGAGAGAGAGAGAGAGAGACAGAGAGACAGAGAGAGAGAAAGAGACAAAGAGAACACCAAGGTTTGTTTAGGAAGTTCCCTAATTGTCCTCACTATGGGTATGTCTGCCCTCAATTCAAAATCGAAATAAGATATTGTAATTAACCTTTACAATATCAGTTTACAAGAGAAGTATAGAAATTCAAACCCCAAACCCTATGTTTGATATTTATCCTAGCTCCTTCTCTACCCTTCTATAATATAAGAAAATTTGTTGTTCTGGAAAACACATTTCTACCCTTATCTCTTTTTCTGCCATGTCATCAATTTAGGGGTAATTTGTGTCCAAAATTTTCTTTTTGCAACCAATGATGTCACATTGTTGTAATCCAACTACATAGTTATTTTATTAACCTTTTGTTGGTTACATTTGAATCAAATGATGATGTCATTTGGTTGTATTTCAATTATTTAATTTGTAAAAGAAACTTTATGATATTTGATTTTTCTCTTTCTTTTCTCCATTGTCTACCTTTCTCTACGTATTTGCAGTCTTTCTCTCTCTCTCTCTCTCTCTCTCTCTCTCTCTCTCTCTCCGTCCTTTCCCCGCGTCTTCCTTCTTCTTCACATTCTTTCTTCTTCTTCTTCCTTCTTCGTCTGTTACCAACAATACCGATTTCGAAACCCTAACCGAAGTGATTCCAATTTTTTTTGTTCTGTATTGATTTGTATAGATCAATCTCTAATGTTTTGATTTTTAGGTTTTTCATAACAACTCTGAAGGTGGGTTATGCTCTGGATGTTCCATGGTATGTTAGCTTACTCGGATTGGATGTTCCATGGTATGTTAACATTTTGATTTTTAAGTTTTTTGTTCTATCTTCTTGTGTTGTTTTCTTCTCAGATCTATTGTATTGGATTTATTTGTTTTCAGAATTCAGATGGTGGTTATTCAACGATATGTTTACGTTTACATTTCTTGGTCTGAGATATTTTTCAAAAACTGAACAATGATGGCGACGACTTAAGAGTGTATGAACCGTGAAAGGGAAAAGAAATAAGTGCTTTTGAGAAGTGATAAGTGCTTCTGTTGTTTTTATATATTCCCTTGCTGTTTCTTTTCTTTTATTTTTTTTATTTAAATTATAAGGGTTGTGTGGCTAGAAGTTTGAGGAGTCTCAATATAAGCTTCATGAACTTTGTTAGTAGAGTAATAGTGGGGGTTATTTTTAATCGTATCCACAGGGATTGTTCGATATTTGATGCGTGCCTTTCAATAGTTGTGATATTCTAAGTTCAACGGTTTCAAAAGTTTCTCAATTGCTTTTAACATTCACTTGTAGCAAAGATTAATTTAGACAAAGATTTTGTTAAAAGTTTTATAAAAGCATGTTAAGGTTAGGTTTCGCCAATCCTTTTCATGTATAAACTATTAATCAAGCATATGAACTCGGTTTCCGACCAATATAACCGCATATCCTCCCGACTAAGTTTATGTCTAAAGCGAAGTCGTGAGTATCGTTGTTTAGACCGTTAGATGATGTCTCACGCTAACAATCTAAGCAACGATCATTAAGATCAATACAATGCGAATAGCAAATCCCAAATCCATGTCTAGAGTTTGGTTTTTAAGAGATAAAATTGTTAGGTCATGATTTGTAGAATCTATGTCTAGAGTAAAACAAATCACACATGGATCATTAAGAGAAAACAACATCATCTATATTGATCAAAGACTTTGTTCATACACAATAGATCAAAAGCAATACATAAAATTAGGATCAACTACCTCTAATCTCAACACAAGAGTGTTTAGCTACCACTTCTCATGGTAGCTTGGATGACAAGTTAAGTTGCAAAGCTTGTGGAACTTTAATCTTCAAAGATTCAAGGATTGAAGCATAAAAGCTTGGAACTTGGAAAAATAAGTAACAATGGAGTTTCTTCTTCTTCACACAAGTTTTAGGTTACAAAAAGAGTGAGAAATCAAAAGTTCTTCTCAAAAATATCTAACCACACACTATATAGCACTTTTTGCCCAGACAAATTCGCCAGGCGAGCTACAAAATTCGCCTGGCGAATCCTTTAAGTACAGCCCACGTGCCAGAACAGTGCAAAGAACCTGAGAAAAAAACTTAAATTTGCCAGGCGAATTCCAAACTCGCCAGGCGAATTACTTTCGCCACCAAGTCGCCTGGCGAATCCTGAGGCGAAACACATACAGAGAGCACCTAATATGAAGACAAATTCGCCAGCTGACTCGCCAGACATTCGCCTGGCGAATTTCTCCTTCCGCCACCCATTCGCCAGGCGAATTCACTGTTTGTTGCAGACACACGATGTTGCTCATTTCATCGTGTTTTCTTCCGATTTTTGCCACGTCCTTTTTACAAAAAATGCTGCAAAACAAACAAAAACATCAAATAGACCAAAATAAAACATTAATTTGAAAATCACTTAAAACTAATCAGTTTCGCATTAAGGCACTTAGAAAAAAGCTTAAAAATACAGAAAATTAATCTAAAATTCATTTACAATCAGCTACCTATCAAACTCTCCCCAACTTGCCTTGTTGTTTGTCCTCAAACAAAAATTAGTGTTACAACTCCAAACAAGACTTCCAAGCACTATATCAACCGAAAACCTCAATGGTTCAAACTTGACACATACACGCACAAAGTATTTCCACAAAGTTGCATAGAATCCAAGCACAATTACGAATTAACTTCTAAACACAATTTACACAATGCAAAATCAAGTTCCTACAAGCTCAAGTCGAATCACCTAATTATACTTATTATTAACAAACTATGTACATAATTGCACACGGGACAAAACACTCTCACAAGCAATCGTGCCACATCCGGAATCATTCATGCATTCATCTCACAAAGTTATCAAAAAGAAGTAGAAACTAAGATCACAAAGGACTTTTATGGTTGTAATTTGGCCGGGGTAAAAACAAGGGACATATGTACACGGCTATTGAATAAAAAAAATAATAACTTTCACGAAGAGCATTTCACTTTTTAACACAAACCTTCTTGCTTGAACCACCAAGATTAATTCTCACAATACATTCTCTTTTTTGGCTTTGATTCTTAAACCCCTATTTTTTCCTTCTTTGATTTTTCCTGGTTCTTTTTCATCATTCTCCTATTGAATTCATTTGAGAATGCATTGTATCCACCATTCTTTTTTTTTTCCTTTCAAAATTAAACCAATCTCCCCAACCTCAACAATACTACAAGTTCATTTTAAAAACTCTTCGAAACATGTTAACATTCGGGTTCATGATTCACACAACAAAAAATCTTTCTTTTTAGGCTCAAAAGGAGTTTCAAATTCGCGCACACTCACAAGGTTACTCGGAAGTATTTTTGGAACAGTGGTTTTCCTCATAGTGCTCAAAATTTGCCTTGATCCTTTCTAAGTTTCCAATCATTTAAACAACTCACAAGATTAAACATGAACAAGACGAGTAAAACAACGATTACTCGACTCTCTTTTTGGTGAACAATGGAAAGCATCTCACTTTTGTGGTTTTGTCCTAATTGATTCAAACATGAACAAGTATTTACAACACAATGCATTATCATAATCATGCTAAAATTATACACAACACATTCACACTTTGATTGTGCATACAACCAAGAATTCTATCATCACCATCAATGTTTAATGCTAACAAAGCACACTTCTTGTGCTAAAACAAAATTTTCAAAAATTAAGGGCAATTTTCACTTTCTTTGCGCAAACACACATAAAATAAAAACAGAATTTAAACTAAACAGAATTTAAACACCAACTGAAATATTATAAGTACTGGTGTAAACACACCAAAAATTGTACTCGCCGAAGCGAACCACAATACTACAACTGAAAAGATCCAAAATTCTAACTGAAATGTAAAAACTGAAAATAAAATACTAACTGTCATATAAAACTGAAAATAAAATACTGAAAATAAAATTCATAAAACGCAATAATAAAAATCCTTCACTTTGACGCCTCCGCTAATTAACCTAATCATGGAGATCATCCTGCATCTCGTCACCACCATCATCATCATCATCATCAGCTCCACCATCACCCCCAGCATCAACAGCTCCAGTTGGACCACCCCCCTGAAAAGAAAGGACGCCTGTCCACATGCCAGTTTGCATAATTATCATAGTCAGTCCTAGTAGGAAAAGGAACAAACTCCTGCGGAGTGGTTTGAAACTGGTACAGCTGCTGCATGCAATTGAAATTGAACTCCGATGATCTCTGGTAAGCTTCAGCCATATCCCAAGAGTAATTGAATGCAGCTCGCATTCTAGGATCCCACGACGAATAATCAAGAACCTCGGGCTGCTCACGGGATGACTGAGCAACACTCGAACCCTTCCTCTTCTCAATCAACTTGTTCTTACAATACCTCTCAATATAGTCATCATTAATCACCCCCCTCCGTTTCTCATTAATCACGTTGGGCACCATGATCCACTTTTTGAGACAAAGAGCTGTAACAAAACAAGGGAAAATAATAGGGGCAGTAGCATGTACCTCGGGGCGTCGCGTATTCTCGATAAAATTTTTCATTTCATACGCAATGATCCGAGCAACATCAACCTCTTTGTCTTCCATGATGTAATAAACTAAGAGGCCAACCTCAGGCGGAATCGAAGAACGGTGCGATTTGGGCTTAATGTTGTGGAGAATTAGAAGAAGAACAGCTTGCACATCCGGAGGCATGTCCTCCCTCCGATAACGGATAGGATCACCTACAGCGTTTCTTTCCACACTTTTTCCCGGAAACAAAATGGTCCTGGAAATCTTATCATGATCAAGATGCGTGCCAAGCTCCTTAGTGTAGGCATCCTTCTCGAACATCCCTAAAGAACTCGGCTTCCCAAAAAGGACATTGATGTCTTCACGATCAATCCTAATTTCTTTGCCACGGACATAAGTGATGTACCAGAACACTTGCATATCTCCTTGAGTTTCTGGGAATTCAAGAGCATTTGCGTAGAATTCACGCACCATCTCGTAGTTAAGTGCCTCCAAAGGATTAATCAGATGTCCCCACTTTTTGTTGTCGAAAATTTTGGCTAACTTATGGTACGGACCCTCCGGGTTGATATCAAATCTTTTCTCGGATAAAAACTGCCGGCCCTCAAGCATTTTGTACCGGGCAGCATGAGCTGCGCTTAAGAACCGGCTCGGATCAAATTTAGGTTGTTGCCCGGAACCGCTTCTTGCAGCCATCTTCTGTTTCCTTCCACCGATGACTTTGGTTCTTGGCGGCATCTGAAAAAAAAACGGAAAACACAAAGCAAAAGAATCGTTGTCTCATGTCAGCACAACCCAAACATCAAACAAAAATTCATAACAGAAAGTAAACACATAAAACATAAGACATATACACAGAACAGACCAGAAAAATAAAAAATAAAAAAAATTGCCATTCGCCCCAAGCTCGCCAGGCGAATACCTGGCGACCTCTCGCGGCACACTCGCCTGGCGAGTGACTGGCGAGTTCTGAAAAATTCCCAAAAATTCCACACGCAGTGGTTGTTTCACAATTTCATCTCAGGCACATACTAATCCAACACCAACCACTGAATAACACTAACATTTAAGTAATTCCTTAGGGGTTCTAACAACATTCTAACCATTGTGAATTAAACCCTAATTTACCCTAATTGAACAAATTAAGCAAAGCAAAAACAAAACAAAATAAGGACAACAATTAGAATGTATCATACCTTAAATGGAAGTGAAGGTGATGGAGAAGGAGAAGGAAAGGTTAAGAGTGTAGGGTTTGGGAGAGGAGAAGTGAGAGTGAAAGTGATAGGCGAGAAAATGAAAGGAAAAATAGTGAAAGGAAATGAGATAAGTGGTGATGAGTGTGTGGTCCCTAATGGACCCTAATAAAATAATATTAATTAATTAATTAAAAAAAACATTCATTTCCTTTTTTCCTTCTGCAGACAAAAAAGACAGGTCACGCCAAATTCGCCTGGCGAATGTGTGGCGAGAGACTGGCGAAATTGAATTCGCCAGGCGAATTACACCAGAAGCAGAATTATCACTTGGCAATGGTGCAGAGCAGAATTTTCCAACACTTTCTAAAATAACTACTAATAACACACAATTTATAAATTAAACAGATGAAATACTTACAATGTTGGGGTGCCTCCCAACAAGCGCTTGTTTAACGTCGGCTAAGCTCGACGGTCAACCGCAATCTCACGGATCGCGGAAGGGAACAATGGCGGGATTCCGCTCGAAATCACCTCCAAGATACACTTTCAATCTTTGGCCGTTCACAGTCCAATTCTCTTTGGTTGTTGTGTCTTCAATTATAATTGCTCCATAAGGCTTGATTTCTCGGATCCGGAACGGACCCGACCATTTAGACCTTAACTTTCCCGGGAACAATTTTAATCGAGAATTGAATAACAGGACCAGCTGACCGACCTCAAATTGCTTGATGATTATTTTTTTGTCATGGTAAGACTTTACACGCTCTTTGTACAGTTTATTGGAATCGTACGCCTAAAGGCGTAATTCATCCAATAAATGTAATTGCTCTTTTCTTTTTTCGCCGCTAAGAGTGGAATCAAAATTTAAAAATTTTAAGGCCCAAAACGCCTTGTGTTCTAACTCTACGGGCAGATGGAAATTCTTACCATACACAATTTTAAACGGTGTGAGACCGATCGGAGCCTTAAAAGCGGTCCGATACGCCCACAAAGCATCATCCAATTTGTTGGCCCAATCTTTTCTCGAGGCCGAAACCGTTTTCTCCAAAATACGTTTTATCTCATGATTGGATACCTCCGCTTGACCATTAGCTTGAGGGTGATATGTGTGGCAACCTTGTGCTTCACACCATATTGCTCCAAAGCTTTGTCAAGCTGAGTGTTACAGAAGTGAGAACCTCCATCACTTATTAACCCTCTAGGAGTACCAAAACGCGCAAAAATATTCTTTTTCAAAAATTTGACCACTGTTTTTCCGTCGGCTTTAGCGCAAGCTATCGCCTCCACCCATTTAGACACATAATCAACGGCGACCAAAATATATTCATTGGAAAAGGAAGCAGGGAATGGACCGACAAAGTCGATCCCCCAACAGTCAAAAACTTCGATTTCCAACATATTCTGTAAAGGCATCTCGTGCCGCCGTGAAATTCCTCCACTCCTCTGGCACTTGTCACAACTAAGGGCATGCGCATGCGCATCTTTGAATAAGGACGGCCAATAAAAGCCCGACTGAAGGACATTAGTGGCCGTTCTCAACCCATTAAAGTGTCCTCCATACGGAGAGTTATGACAGTGCCACAGAATATTCGTGGCTTCTGTTAGGTGCTAAAAAGTGTTAATATTTAGATTAGTTTTTAGCACCTTTTTTGTGAGCTTTATTCGTAAATCCATGCTTTTCCCATTGTTTCCGTTTATAACCGTTTTCTAGTTAATTTCATTATTTATCGTATCTATCTATCTTTTGGGTTTTATTTGCAGATTTTTACATGGAAGGGTGTGGAATGGAGCCTCGAGGATCCCACAAAAACAGTTTGAAGAAAATTGGATTTTTCGAGCATGCTTTGAGCGCGCTCAGCGCGCTCCCAGCGCGAGGATGGAGTGGCTTATAGTAGCTTGCGCGCTCAACGCAGTTTGGCGGTTTAGCATTTAAGTTGCGCGCGCTTAGCGCGCTTCGCGACACTCAGCCCCCTTATAAAGTGGTTTGATCAGATTTTTTGGGTACTCTCTCATTACATTCTGAGATCAAAATACATACACTGTAGCATAGCATTTGTGGAAGATAAAAAGCATCATTTTATCGATAAAATCGTCGTTGATGCTCGTTTCTCTTCTACCGATTCTTGTTGATCAAGCTACCATGAATATGTGTAGCTAATTTCTCTTTTGTGTCAAGGTTAGATGTAAGTAAACCTTTACTTTGTATGTATATGTATTGATCCTATCTAGTGAACTCTTGGATGATGAATGTATGATGATAAACCTTGATTTTATGTTTATTCTTTGTGTTGGTTCATGATTGAGAAATATGCTCCAACTCTTTACCTAGGTTTGTCATCCATCAATATACATTGGCTAGAGATAGCAATGTGTGTGATGTTCACCATATATTGAACTTTAATGTTGTCATTTTGATAGTTTGTGTGAGAAATCAACAAAGGATCAAAATGGCAAAACTCACAATATGTGTTAGAGATAAACATATTGGGAGGATATGTGATTGTATTTATCATTTAACCGAGTTCATTAGCTTTATCGATTATACACGTGCAAAGAGGTTTGTCGAACCCTAACCTTGACATGTTCTTATAAACCGTTAAAACAATCCTTTACCGCTTTTAATTAACTTTGAATGAAACAGTTGCGAAATCAATCTAAAACCCCTTGTTACTTTAAAGTTTGAAACGTTACGACTGTCGAACGACGGTAATATCACGAACAATCTCTGTGGAACGATAACACTAAACCCGAACTCTATTTGTATTCCAACAGCTTCCTCCAATGAGACACACCTTCTTAAGAGGTAGTCGACACCAAGTTTGAATAAATAAGGTTCATCCCATATGAAAGACTTGGCGTCAGACAAAAATTTTCTTTTTTGGTGGTGCGTTAGACTGTCCGGTATCAATCCGGCGGCTTTGTGGTTAGCCATGTCGGCGAACCACGGTCTAACCTGCACTCTAAACAATTTTTCATCAGGGAACTCCTCTTTGACCTCAAATTCATTCTTGGTCACGTCAACGTTTACCAGGCGGGATAAGTGATCCACCACCAAATTCTCGGATCCTTTTTTGTCACGAATTTCAAGATCAAATTCCTGTAACAAAAGGATCCACCGAATAAGCCTCTGCTTAGAATCAGGTTTGGTGAGCAGATACCTTATAGCCGTGTGGTCCGTGTAAACTATGACTCGTGAACCAATCAAATAGGAACAAAATTTCTCCAACGCATACACTATGGCAAGCAACTCTTTCTCTGTTGTTGCATAGTTAATTTGAGCCTCGTTTAAAACTTTGCTCGCATAATGTATAGCGTGGAAAACTTTCATTTTCCTCTGACCCAAAACAGCCCCAACCGCATAATCGCTTGCATCGCACATTAATTCAAAATCCAATTTCCATTTAGGTGCAACGATTATCGGTGAGGTAGTTAAACTTTTTTTCAAAAAATTAAACGCGAAAAGACAAGACTCGTCAAAGTCAAAAACCTTACCTTGGACAAGCAAGTTGCTCAATGGCTTCGCGACCTTTGCGAAGTCCTTGATGAATCTACGGTAAAACCCGGCGTGTCCAAGAAAGCTCCTTATACCTTTGACATTCATCGGCGGTGGTAATTTCTCGATAACATCCACTTTGGCTTTATCAACTTCAAGGCCTTTTAAAGACACTTTGTGACCGAGCACAATTCCCTCGTTCACCATGAAGTTGCATTTTTCCCAATTAAGCACCAAATTAGTTTCCACGCACCTTTCCAACACCGTATCCAAATTTTTCAAGCAAAGATCAAATGATTGTCCAAAAACGGAGAAGTCATCCATAAAGACCTCGATAGTCTTTTCGATCAAATCCGAGAAGATAGCTTGCATACACCGCTGAAAAGTCGCAGGTGCATTACATAATCCAAACGGCATCCTCCTTTATGCGAAGATTCCAAACGAACATGTAAAAGCTATTTTTTCATGATCCTCCGGGTTAACAATTATTTGGTTGTAACCCGAATAACCATCCAAAAAACAGTAGAATTGTTGACCGGAAAGCCTTTCGAGCATTTGATCCATAAAAGGTAGAGGAAAATGATCTTTTCTCGTAGCTTTGTTCAACCTACGGTAGTCGATACACATTCTCCACCCGGGTAACGATTTTTGTTGGAATGAGCTCATTTTTCTCGTTTCGGACCACCGTTAATCCGCCTTTTTTCGGTACCACATGCACCGGACTAACCCACGGGCTGTCAGAAATGGGATAAATCATTCCGGCATCTAGCATTTTCACCACTTCTTTTCTCACCACTTCTTTCATGATTGGATTTAACCGGCGTTGAGATTGAGCAACCGGTTTAAAATCTTCCTCCATAAATATACGGTGCATGCAATATGACGGGCTTATGCCTTTGAGATTGGACAACGTCCATCCCATTGCATCTTGATTCTTTCTCAACACTTGAATTAAGCGGCTCTCCTCGTTTTCAGACAAAATACTACTTATGATCACTGGTTTATTACCACCGTCATCGAGAAAAGCATACTTCAAGGTTGACGGTAACACTTTCAGTTCAAGTTTGGATGGTTCCTCATTAACCACTTTTTTTAGAATTTCCTCTTCATACTCCCAAGGTTGTAATTCTTCCAAAGCTTCAAGCTCTAACAAACAATCTTCAAGAGCTTGCTCTTCTTCAACTGAGAATACTTCCTAGGAATCATCCAAAGCTCTTTGTAACGGATCAATGACATGAATTTGATTTGTAACTTCAAAACATGCTTCCTCCGTTGCATCGATTCGGAAATAATCACCTTTATCTTTCTTGTGCTTCATGGCATCATAAAGATTGAAACACACCTCTTCATCTTGGACTCTCACTTTCATGAGACCATCGTCCATGTCAATTGCCATTCGGGCAGTTTTCATGAAAGGCCTTCCAAGAATCAAAGGTGCATCCTCATCCTCTTCCATTTCAATGACAACAAAATCAATTGGAAACAAAAATTTGTCCACTTTGACCAACACATCCTCCGCTACACCGTGAGGACGGGTAGTGGATTTATCGGCGAGTTGCAACGTCATTTGCGTGGATCTCAATTCCATATGGCCTAACCGTTTCACAATTGACAAAGGTATCAAGTTGATACTAGAGCCCAAATCAATCAATCCGTTGCCCACATACATGTTTCCTATCGTAACCGGCAATGTAACTCGTCCCGGATCACATTCTTTCCTCGGGAGAGTACGTTGAATGATGGAACTATAACTTGCATCTACCATAATCGTCTCTTGATCCGTATACCTTTTTTTTAGTGAGGATATCCTTCATAAATTTTGCATATTTCGGCATTTGCTCCAAAGCCTCGAAAAATGGAATATTTATTTGTAATTGCTTGAAAATATCCATAAACCGAGAATAGTGCCGCGCACTATCTTTCTTTGTAGGAGCATGAGGATATGGTAGATGTTGAATCAGAATATTGTTCATCGGCTCTTTTCCCTTCCTAGTTCTCTTCACTCTTTCTTCACTCTCTATTTTTTTCTCATTCTCATTTTTTTTCTTTCTCATTTTCAACTACAACACCCTCAACATTTTTTTCTACTTCAATCTCCTCACTATCTTTTTCTTTTTTATTTTCAACTACAACCTCCTCCTCCACTACTCTTTGACCTACACCCATGTCAATCTCTCTTCCACTTCTTGTTAGAACGACTTTGTAATCTTTAGGATTCGGAAGAGTATTTGCCGTAAAGTGCCCTTTTTGTTGGTCGGCCAATTGTTTTGATAATTGCCCGACTTGAGTTTCAAGATTCCTTATTGCGGCATCCGTGTTCTTTTGGTTGGAAATTGCCATTTGCATAAATTGTGTGAGAGTATCCTCCATCTTCGTATTTCCAACGGGAGCTTCTGGAGGTTGAGTGTAATTTTGATATTGTTGACGGTTTGATGGTCCGGCTTCTTGCGGTCTCCATTGTTGTTGATAACCTTGGTTAGCCCTTTGTTGGTAACCTTGGTTGCCTTGTTGATACGGAGGTCGGGGTTGGTACCCTTGATTTCCCGCGTAATTTGCTTCCTCCTCAACGGGAGGACAATAACCGGTCGGATGGTCACCTCGACATAATTCACACACTAACACTTGCACATTTTTACTTGAAGACTCATGCATCTCTTTGAATTGTTGCGGCAACTTAGACATTTGCTTAGTTAACAACTCAACCTGTTGTGATAAAAATTTGTTCTGCGCAAGGATAGCATCGCTTGTTCCCAATTCCAACACTCCCGGAGTTCGTTGAGAAGGACCACAGTTGTGACTACCTCGATGATCGTTCAAGGCCATTTTATCAATGATAGCTGTGGCTTCCGCTACGGTTTTGCTTAACAAGGATCCACCAGCGGTGGCATCCAACAAGGTTTTGTGTACAAGTTGCAGCCCATTTCTAAATATATGAATTTGTGACAATTCATCAAAACCATGGCCTTTGCACTTTCGTAACATTGATTTGAACCTCACCCAGTCTTCGTTGAGAGATTCATTTGCTCCTTGTGTGAATACCGCGATGGCGGTTTTTGCTTCCATGAACTGAGTGTGAGGGAAAAATCTCTCCAGGAATTTTTCTTTTAATTGGTTCCAATCCGTCATTATGGCCGTTGACTGGTCAAGATACCATTCCTTTGCCTTCCCAATGAGAGAATGCGGGAATAGTCTCTTGAACAGAGACTCCTCTTCTGTTTCAGGTGCACCAGTCGCTCCCGCTATTTCATAGAATTTTGTCAAATGGGTGAAAGGATCTTCATGATCCATACTCGTAAATGGACTTTGATACAACAGTTGAAGAATTTCGGTCTTCATTTCAGCATGACGACCGTTGTTTGCATGGCGAGCGAACTGAGCATTGTGTCTCAGACTATTTGTACATGGCCTAGAAGCAGGTGGTGGTGGTGGTGGTGGTGGGTCCATAACTGGAATTATCTGTGGAACTGGTGGTGGTGTAGAAGTACTTTCCTCTTGTTCTCGCTTCTGTCTCGCTAGCTGCCTCCTTCGTCTAGTTCTGCTATTGAATCTACGAGCGGTTCTCTCAATCTCAAGATCGAAAAGAAGTTGGTTCGCCGGTAGTTTCCCTCGCATAAACTAAGTCTACACACAAAACAAAACAAATTAACAAGTTCAAGATAAAGTGGTAACACGCTTAAAATAACTCAACTATCGCAATGCTTGCAATATCAATACACAATCCCCGGCAACGGCGCCATTTTGTTTGTAGAGTAATAGTGGGGGTTATTTTTAATCGTATCCACAGGGATTGTTCGATATTTGATGCGTGCCTTTCAATAGTTGTGATATTCTAAGTTCAACGGTTTCAAAAGTTTCTCAATTGCTTTTAACATTCACTTGTAGCAAAGATTAATTTAGACAAAGATTTTGTTAAAAGTTTTATAAAAGCATGTTAAGGTTAGGTTTCGCCAATCCTTTTCATGTATAAACTATTAATCAAGCATATGAACTCGGTTTCTGACCAATATAACTGCGTATCCTCCCGACTAAGTTTATGTCTAAAGCGAAGTCGTGAGTATCGTTGTTTAGACCGTTAGATGATGTCTCACGCTAACAATCTAAGCAACGATCATTAAGATCAATACAATGTGAATAGCAAATCCCAAATCTATGTCTAGAGTTTGGTTTTTAAGAGATAAAATTGTTAGGTCATGATTTGTAGAATCTATGTCTAGAGTAAAACAAATCACACATGGATCATTAAGAGAAAACAACATCATTTATATTGATCAAAGACTTTGTTCAACACAATAGATCAAAAGCAATACATAAAATTAGGATCAACTACCTCTAACCTCAACACAAGAGTGTTTAGCTACCACTTCTCATGGTAGCTTGGATGACAAGTTAAGTTGCAAAGCTTGTGGAACTTCAATCTTCAAAGATTCAAGGATTAAGTAACAATGGAGTTTCTTCTTCTTCACACAAGTTTTAGGTTACAAAAAGAGTGAGAAATCAAAAGTTCTTCTCAAAAATATCTAACCACACACTATATAGCACTTTCTGCCCAGACAAATTCTCCAGGCGAGCTACAAAATTCGCCTGGAGAATCCTTTAAGTACAGCCCACGTGCCAGAACAGTGCAAAGAACCTGAGAAAAAAACTTAAAATCGCCAGGCGAATTCCAAACTCGCCAGGCGAATTACTTTCGCCACCAAGTCGCCTGGCGAATCCTGAGGCGAAACACTTATAGAGAGCACCCAATTTGAAGACAAATTCGCCAGCTGACTCGCCAGACATTCGCCTGGAGAATTTCTCCTTCCGCCACCCATTCCCCAGGCGAATTCACTGTTTGTTGCAGACACGCGACGTTGCTCATTTCATCGTGTTTTCTTCCGATTTTTGCCACGTCCTTTTTACAAAAAATGCTGCAAAACAAACAAAAACATCAAATAGACCAAAATAAAATATTAATTCGAAAATCACTTAAAAATAATCAGTTTCGCATTAAGGCACTTAGAAAAAAGCTTAAAAATACAAAAAATTAATCTAAAATTCATTTACAATCAGCTACCTATCAAACTTCAAAAAGAAAAGGTAATTTGGTTGTCATGTTTAAGTTTATATCAGTTAGTTTGCTGAATGAAAAGCCCATTTGATTTCACTAACTAAGCATCAAGAATTTTGTTGCATTATTTTGTTTGTCAGAGTGACAGATTGCAAAAGGTTTTTGAATTGGTGAGTCCTGTGCATTATCTTTGTGTTGTCCTTGGTATGGACTTCGTCAGTATTATAATTGAGGTTCATCCAAGCCTGAATGATTTGACTGACGTTCACTCCAAAAATATAAACAATGACACTCTAGCCGGGCTCGCTAACACAATCTTAACGCTGAATGAAGGTAAAAAGTAGAGGCTGCACAAGGTTGTTAACTATATGTTTTCAATTATTTGTAATTTTTGCATACTAAGGTTTCTGCTCAAATATGTCTTTACAAAATATATGTTTTCATTTATGTGGATAAGAACTTGAGATTGGACATATTGCAAGTTTACGGTTTCGATTACGAATACACATTGGCACAGATTGTAGACTTTGATATATGATCTTGCTAAGGAGAACATGGTTAATGAGGTTTGTTTGTGATTGCAGTTTTTTCTAACTCATTCTTGCTATTTTGGTATATAATCTTATTCTTCTTTATGACTGAGATTAAATTGGCGTGATACCTTAAATTCAGTGATACCTTGAATTCAGTGAACTATTTTGTTCTCTGTGCATCTCTATCTATTTTATATGTGATTTGTTGGCTATGCCACTCTTTCTTTTGTTTTTCAACTTTTAATCATGGTGCCTTGAATTCAGTGAACTATTTTGTTCTTTGTGCATCTCTATGTATTTTATATGTGATTTGTTGGCTATGCCACTCTTTCTTTTGTTTTTCAACTTTTAATCATGGTGTCACGCCACAGTTTTTTTGTCCAAATCTTTGAGTCAATCTAACCATATCGACAACATTAATTTCTTAGTTCGGTGTCGAGTCTCCTGAATTGACCATCAATGACTTGATTTCATATTAGTGGTTGTTATATGCCTTGATTTCAACATTTGATCTTTTTCAAAACACTACCATATATTTAATTGATGGAATGAGTGTAACTGGTGTAGAGGAGGTTTTCATAGGATATTGTGAGAAAACACTTTCTATTATGCAGAATAACAACGAGACTTTACTTACAATTATGAAGGTAATTATATTTCACTCTAATTTGTATTTAATGAATCGAGCTTATATATATTCCGTAAAATGGTTAGGTTTCATTATTTTTTTTGAAGATAGCGCATAGTTGTGCCGATATGTTTTTATTTCACTCTGGCTTTTTCATATTAAAATATTGAGAACAAATTTTGGTTACTGTAGGACGAAGCTAGATCAGTTGGTTAGCTTCGTAACGAAAGATTGGCATACATACTTTGTTGTTGTTGTGAAGATGACAAAAGGTGGCTCGTGGCTGAATATATTCCCAATGAAACACACATAAAACACATTTTCCACTGTAATAACTCTTTTCATTGATTATCGGCTTTGACATATATTTCAGTGGTCATGTTTTCTTTAATGCACTATCTTGATTGTATTGTTGACATTGTATTTATGTCTATATCAGGGGACACATAACCAATGAAATAGGCAATGCGACTCAGAGTTGTTCTGCATCTTGCAGAAGCTCTACAACAATACACAAACAATTATATAGATTATGCTGAATTTGGTTGTAAGAGTCAAGCCTCAAATTACGGTCTAATCATTTTGATCTTTTTCGGTTTAATGTTATTTTTCATTTTGTTGGTTCAATTTGATTATCAATTTGAGAGTTACTTAGCTGAAGGAAAATTGGTTGAAGAAGCAGATTATTTTGAAGAAAGAGTGACTTATATAAAAAGAGTGGCTTTATTTTATTTTTTGTTATAGAAATAGGTTATAAATAAGTATTTGCATTATATGCTTTTATGTCATAATCATTTAGTAAGTCCATATAATAACTAAGACTTGGCCTTTTATGCCAGGCACTTTTATTAATCAAGGTGAGACCCCTGAGTTTTATTTCCAGAACTCCCTTTTCAGGAATCAATAATTCTCCTCAATTTACTGTAGCAAAGCTGCTAACAAATCTTGATCGACCAAACGTGTGTGTTCTTCCTAAGACATCCAATGTTAAGAAACTGAATGCCAGGAATCATACTGAAAATCATGTAAGTCACAATAATTTCTTCAGACAACATAGTAGTCTCACTTCTCTCATTATGTTTGGGCTGTTAGTTCAATCATACATATTTTGTTTTGAGTATTTACTTTGCTGAAGAAATTCAACTGATTGAAATAGTTTGATGCAGAATGTGAATAATGGTTCATTCACTTCATCTGCCTTGCAAAAATCAAGGTTGACTCCAAGCTTGAAAGGTACACAAGTTAGAAAATCACTTCACTAGAGTATGGAATTGGACTCTGCTATATTGTTACCAATTATATGACTTATATAATATTAGGTTGAGTCACCACCTTTGTTTGTTTCTCAGCATTGTGCCAGGATTACGATGTAGAACTACTCGACTGGGATAGTTACTTGCAGCAGCTTCTGATAAATCTCATGCTTAGAGGTAAGATAATGCATCTCTACTAAATTTTGTAAAATTTAGTAGTCGGTGTCAATAAACTTTGGTTAATATGATACTTTTAATATCCTAAACAACACTTTCTGGTCTGTATTCTTACTGTTTTCCCCTAAATTGTGCAGGATGCACTTGTGCTGACTGTTACACGTCATCAGAAGTTATAGGATCTGTAGATCCTAGTATGGTATGTTGAACACAACATTTTAAATGTTGTTTTTATAAAATTCACATCTCCAACGCCCTTCATGTGGCAATATGTCATGCAGATGAAGGAACTTGAGGAGAAATACTAAGAGCAAGAGCAACAATTGCAGCATACTCACCAAATTAATTAAAATCTCATTCGTAGGAATTTTCCTGTCATTGATGAATTTAAGGTACCTACATTTATATCTCAAGTTTTGTATCCATAATATATTTTATGCATACTTTCATTTAATGCCCAATAACATTATACATCGTATTTGCAACTAAATGGGATTCTTTACCATCACCAGTCATAATTATTCTGCCTTTCATTATTCCAACTTTACAGTTTCATATGTATTTATGCATATCCATTTCCAATGTAGGGGGAAGCTGAAGACTCACAAGCCACATTATTTAACCATGCCTCCTATTCTTTACATCACACACCAATCTTCAGAAAAACACATATTTTTATATGGCATCCAACCAAAATCTCGAAGCCCCTGATCCTGTTGACGTCGAGACGACGCCTCACCAACCGCCTTCTCCGAAATTGCAAGGACCTCAGGCAGTCCATCATCCTCTACACGCCCAAGTAAGTCTACAGGTTCAGGAAATACTTTTACTGCTACATATTTTACTCACTAAAATTATATGTCCCTTACTCTTTCATTGTCATTAAATATTCTATTTTTCTTAATGTCAACAGACCCAACAACATGTTGAAGCTGCCATCCACCTACAACCCGATACTGAGAACCGACCACCTATAGAGGTTCAACATTCGCCGGATTTCGAGCGCCGTCAACCGCACCAACAGGACCCCACATTCAACCACGTCTGCAGCTCCCCCCGGTAAATTTCAGTTTTCTCTGCATATCTGTAACGCTCTGTTTATGGTTTGTTTTCATTTTAACAGACACAGTATGTTCATTTCGGAAGAAGTGGGTTCTACAATATCCGACAATACATCATGATTAATGTCGTTGATAAATGGTTGTCTGTTCATGTTGACAATACTTATTAACTGGTATTTTTTCTACAGGTTCGTGACCCTCCTGCAGTTCGGCAATCACAAAAGAGGAGAAGAAGAACGACTTCACCTACATTTTTTAGGAAAGTTATTTACTTGGATTCAGATGATGACCAACAAACTGACTACGAAGCTGTTGATTTCGATGATGACGACGAGCGGGACTATACATGGGAGAACTACATGTATGGAAGGATTTTTACAGATAGTGATTAACTATGCAAATTTTATTTCAATTTGTTTTAAGTCATTTACTATGTATTTGGTATTTCAGTCCAAACTCAACTGTAGTTTATCCTTAACTACTACTATTCCTATCCTATGCTATCTTATGCTTTTCATTTTTAATCTATAATTTTGTTCCATTTTATACTGTTTTACTTCAGTTACAAACCACTATGTCATTTACTACGAAGCAACGAACTTTTTGTCTTCTTCAATTACATATGAAAAATTCTGAACCATTACTTTTAGTGTATCTCTCTAAATATATCTTTATGTCATGATCTTTAAATTATATAAGTGTTATATTAACAGTCATAAAAAACTATTTATTTAATGCATTTTTACTATGTTTTTAATAACATAGAATAATAATTTATTTAAGTAAACAAAAAATTTATTTTCACAATTATTAAGTGTTTTTTAATTTTCAAATATTTCAATTTTCAAAAAATTTATTTTCACAATTATTAAGTGTTTTTTACATTTATATACGGGTTCAAATTCATTGTTACGTCTTTTGTTGAAAATTTATATGTGGTCTTTTTTGTATTATTTTTATTTTGAAAAAAATGCGCGTACAATACTAGTATCCGTGCGAAATTTTTTATAAACAAAAACAATTTTATAATTGATTTAAATATTTGTAAAAATAAATTCAAAAAAAAATATTTGTATACGGTAAAAAATACATTTTTGATTAAAATAATTGGCTAAACATAATTTTATATATGGGAAAAAATACTAATGATTCTTGCAAGCTAAGTTTTATAAACAGGAACAACTTTAATATTGATTCAACCAATTGGTGCAAAATATTTTCAAATATAATTTTGATTCAAGTATTTTTATATACAAATGGGGACAACTATAATTTTGATTCAAGCATTTTTATATACGAATAAATATTGTTGTTATTAACATAAACAACTTGAATTTAGATTCAAATATTTTTATAAACGACAAAAATATTGTTGTTTTATACGGGCACAACTTTAATTTTGATTCAAAATTTTTTATATAAGATAAAATACTACTGTAATAAACGGTGGCAACTATAATTTTGATTCAAATATTTTTATATATAAAAAAAATACTATTGTTATAAATGGGAACAACTTTAATTTTGATTCAAATTTTTTTATATACGAAAAAATACTATTGTTTTAAACGGGCACAACTTTAATTTTGATTCAAATTTTTTAATATAACATAAAATACTACTGTTATAAACGAGGATAACTTTAAATTTGATTCAATTTTTTTTATATACGAAAAAAATACTACGTGTTATAAACGGCCACAACATTTTCTTATACTTACCAATACAAATTTTAATTTTCAATCATATATATTTTTTATAATTTTACCATTTTACTTTTCAATTTGATTAACAATTACACGTCACTAACATAAAATCCTCGAACAGACCAGCCCGTGCGAACGCACGGGTTAGTTACTAGTTATATTAGAAAGATCAAGTCACACAAGATCTTCAATATGATCCTCCGGTTACCGCTACTCCTTCAACTGAACCTTCCACTACAAGAAATTTGCCATATACCAACTGTCACCTTTAGTGACCACAAAAAAAGGTGTTGGTATAAATAACATTTAGAGACCAGAATTACAAACAAGCCGATGGTATAGGGTCTTAAGTAAAAAAAAAAAATTAAAGTAAAAGAGCGCTCAACTTAGCGCCCATTTTATCACCTTTTTAATATTTTTTTCAATTAATAAAACAAAATAATGGATAAAATACTTACGAGAAAGATAAAGTTCAGAAACCAAGGGTTTCTTCTCTACTTCTCAAGCGCTTCAAAACCAGGGTTTCTCTTCTTTTTGCTCAACAGTTTCCTTCTTCCAAATCAGACACCAAAACGTTTCACCCCTTCTCAGGTAAGAACAAATTTCCTATCTCTTAATTTTTTTTATTTCAAAAATTGGTTTTGAATGTGTACGATCTCACACCTATGAACAATTATATGTATTGGTTTGGATTTGGGATCTTTCACTCTGGGATTGAAGGCAGCACTTATTTTTCACCATCTTGTTCATCTGATTTCAGATTTTTCTTCACTTGTAAGAATGCTCCTAGTTCAAAGCGTGAAAGTTTGTTCAGTAGTGAGTACTAATTTGGTGTTTAGCCTTATCAGTTTGTTGTAATAGGTTGTTGTTATTGATAATGTTGTCTTGTATATTGAGATGAGGATTTGGATTTTTCTTCAATTGGAGTATTCTAGAATCTTTTCCACTCACAAATGATACATCACCATGTTTTGATAGTGTTGAAAAATTAAAAAGAAATTATATTTGGGAGGGAGAGACTAAGATCTCGAATTCTAAAAGGGAGAGAACCAAGACTCTCGAATTTTTTGAAAGGGCAAATCAGTACACTGTTCTAGAATATTGCAGAGGGGAAGTGTTGGAATGTTTATTTGTTGCAGATACATTTTGTATTTATTATGTAACTGATACAGACATTACGCTTCATCTCATAACCAATACAGACTGTACTTGTAGAGTTAAATCCACTGAATTCTTGAGTCCATTAGGGAATCCTAACGATCATGGAGATTTGGATCCTTTTGTGCTTTAGGCTCTCACTTCTCATTCATGTAGACCACCCTTGATGTGCTGTTTTGGACAAGTAAAAATTAGACCCAACTGAACCAATATAAAACTACTGTAATAGCTGTGTGATCAATATGTGGAAACATTTTCAGTTCTAATATCACCTTTCCTAAATTTTCAGTGTAGAACTTCATCAATCTGTTTATATGGAGCTTCGCTGGTTTTATATGTATTTTCAATCAGAGGACTGTTAGCAACATGTTCTCCTTCTATTATCTTCTTGCTTATATATATTCCTTCCACTAAATTGTGAAACAGCATTTTGTGTATCCAGGTAGCAGGATACTTCACTTATGGAGTAATGGGAATTTCTGTTACCACATTTATGTTTTGGAGTGCGTTTGGCTCACAAATTATACCTTCTGCTGTATATCAAGGAAGTACAGTTTCACTGGCTTTGCAGCTTGCATGTAGTGTTTTGGTATTTTTTCAAATATCTTTATGGACATATATCCTGCCGCATTTTCCGTCATTTATATAATGTTAGTCAAAAGTAATGATCTGTTAGGCACTTGAGTTCTCACTCTTACTTTCCTTATTAAGAGAGGAAATAGGCCTATTTTGAGCTTCCAATTTTCAGATATTGCTTAAATGAAAATTCAAATATTTGTTATGATAGTAATGCTTATTTTATTAATGCAGGTTATTGCGTGTCCATGTGCACTTGGGTTAGCCACACCTACTGCTGTGCTGGTAAAATCTTCATGGAGACCACATCTATCACCATCTTACTTATTGCGGTGTTTGATTTGAATGTGTGTTTAACAGGTTGGAACTTCTCTGGGGGCTAAAAGAGGATTACTTCTGCGTGGTGGAAATATTCTAGAGAAGTTTGCCATGGTAAACACTGTTGTGTTTGACAAAACAGGGACCCTCACGATTGGTAAACCCGTTGTGACAAAGATTGTCACTCCCACATGCATAGAAAATGCAAATTCAAGGTAGTGTACAGGAATAATTTTTGCCCATTTATCACTACCAATTCATTTGGAAAGATTATTATCTATAAAATGTTGAATTTCTCTAGTTATTTGTATACAAAATGATATATATTTCCTATCAGAATAGAATCAGGTTTAAGTATTTAACAATGAATAATCGTGAGAGAAGTCATTCCCGGGTTGTTAATACATGATAGGAAATAGGGTCTGTAGTCTGAATATATATGATTTCTTTAGCTAAGTTATGCAACTATAAGGTGATGTAACACTAACTTTTCAATGCAGCCAAACTAAAATAAATGCTTTGTCTGATATTAAAGTTCTGAGGTTAGCAGCTGCTGTAGAATCTAATTCAGTGCATCCAGTTGGGAAAGCAATCGTGGATGCTGCTCAGGCTGTTAATTGTCACGATGCCAAGGTTCTCATTATCGTTTCTCGGCAATGTTTGATTTTGTTCTATGCATTTGGGGTTATCTCATTTACTTAACATTATATATTTTAAATTGAGATGCTATCTTTTTCTTCAGTGTATGTCAATGTGTTTTTAACTTTTTGTAACCTTGTTCAGTCATTATATCTTACTTTATCTATAGGAGACCAACTCATTAATGACACTGCATATGTTTTTGTTGGTAGTCTGACAATGAGTTCATATAATAGAACTTACTAGTATGCGTTCATTTCATAATTTAGGTCTGTTACCTTTTTTTCCCCCTAAAACTGATGACCGCTGACTTATTCATTAAGCACAATTTGCAGGTAGTGGATGAAACATTCCTGGAAGAACCTGGATCCGGTGTTGTTGCAACTGTAAATAACAAAAAGGTTTCGGTTGGGACATTGGAATGGATGACTAGGTACTTGAGTTTGATTAGTCATAATTAGGATTATTCTCTCTATTGGTTATGGTTTATATACTTTCCTTATTTTAGTCCCTCTTGGATTAGTCGGTTGCAAGCCGGATACCAAGATTTCCAAAAAATAAAAAAAAATTGTATAGCGGTATAGCCCCATTGTGAGTTAGACACCTTTTGGAAGTGACTAGATCAATTATGTTGGCCACAAATGTCCCACAACACTTATGGAAAATATGATGTCAGTGATACAAAATCGATTATCTCCAGAAGATTTGAATGTTATTTTACAAGCTGCAAGACAGGTATATTATATTTTACTCATCAAGTTCAGATTTCGAATATTATGAAAATATTTATTAGGTTGAATTTGTAACTTATTTTATTTTATTTTATTTCAATAGGCTACAGATGCTTCTAGTGCCCCAAGCCAGACAAATTCTCGAAATCCATGCACTGATGAAGATGGAAGAAAGGAAGATTAGAAACTGATTTTATCTTATATATGTTTTATGTTTTTTATTCGTTGTAGAATCTATTTTGATGGTTGTTATTATATAATTGACGTTATATTGTTATTTTGATATGTTTGTAAGACCTGATATTTTGGTAATATAATTGAAATTTGATTTGATGTTGATTTAAATTTTGTATGATGCATATAGAAAGTATTGTCAAAATTTGATTATTAAAAATAAATAATAATATAAAAAATAAAAATTATTAATTATTAAAAATATATTAATTATTAAAAAAATAAAAAATAAAATAATAATAAATTTATTAATTATTGAAAAAATATTTGTAAAAAAAAGACATACCAACAGCTAATTTCGTCCTATACCAACGGAAATACGTGGATGAAAAAGTTATTAACTAGTATAATTAGCCGTTGCTATAGCCCCAATATTTTGTGCAACGGTTGAAAATTTCTGTTGGTATATGATATTGGGATGGAAAATTGTCGTTGGTATAGGGAATTATACTTGACGGAAGCAAATGTCCATTGGTATAGGTTTTTTGACCTTTACCATCGGTTTTTGGAACTTTACCAACGGATTTTTGCCGTTGGTAAATGTCAAATTTCTTGTAGTGTTCCGTTCTTCAAAGCATTCATTCAGCCGAATCCAAATTGCGAAATCTTGCCCAGTTCCTTTCAATTGATCCTCCAGTTACCGCTACTCGATTGCAAGAACCCTCGTTCTTTAAATCCTTTGCTCTGATGAATCTAAGTTGACAATACTTGTGCAAAAAACTCCAAATAAACCCTTGATCTTGGAGTAAAATCCCTAAAGGTTTTATCCTTGAATCCCCCAAAGAAAACCTCAACCCAATTTTGATTACACAACCTAGACTGGACCTTATCAATCTTATTTTTCCAACAAACAATAAAAAATGATTCTGTGTAGTTCATGAATACGTCAAGAAAGTTTGAAGACGATGAGAATTCTTTATATCTTTCAGGTTTCAATGCTTAGAAATGACGCATGAATGAGTATTTATATGTATGTGTGTGTAGAAAAGAAATGAGTAAAATAGATTTTTAGTCAAAATGTAATTTTAAAATTATGGTACAGAATGTATTAACTCTAAAATAGAATGAGTCAATTCATTAGCTGAATGAGTCAATACGTGACCAAATGGGGTCAATACATTGGAGGTTGTAGCCAATTTGTAAAGAAAATGTTTTGGGACGAGTCGACTCTAAACACGGGAGAGTTGACCTATTCGTTCAATGTATCCACTCATTCCTTCAATGTATCGATACATTGAAGGCACCGACAAATCCTTGAAAAACATCTTTCAGATTGAGTCGACCCAACTAAGAATGAGTCGACCCATTTGTAGGATGTATCGACCCATATCTCCTTTGTATTGACCCATTCGAGGTAGATCCAAAATCTTTGAAATTCCACTCAGTATGTATCGACCTATACTAAGGATGTATCGACCCATGCATGATTTTTTGTGAAAAACTCACATTTTGACATGTAATGGCTTATGTAATCTAGTCTTACATGTCCTATGAAGATTATGCACATTTAGACAAAGATTGTAAGTTCCAAATACACAACAATCTAAGCTACCTAGTTTTGACATCATTCAAAATACATTTAAGAGCATATTGCACTCACATACTCCCCAATTTTTATGATGGAAAACATACTATGCACTCTTGGTGTCTTTGGCAAAGCTCCCCCAGAATATGTGCATCATAAATCTTATGCTTCTCCTCCTTTGAATCCATCAAAAGGAGGCAAATACAGAAAACATGAGAAGCATCATGAACAATACACAACAACATATAGAATTGAACGCACTCATATGTGTTGCAAAGATTAAACAAATCAATTAAAACAAGCACTCACATAGAATTATATCTTAATTAAAAGCAAAACTTAATCATAAAAATGCACAACCCAATATAGCAACATAATAACCAAATTATATTTGTTATAAAAGGTTTCAACATAAGTATACAATACACAAACAACGTGAAAGCATAAGATCATTTTTCATGCAAGAATAAGATAAATAACATGTTAAACCACACATATCATTAAAAGTATTTCAAATACTGGACATTGATGATATGAGATACATATTATGAAGAGATCCAATAAGTCACTGTAAGCATATAAATTGAAAATGCATGTGTAATGAATTTGAAATTTTTGGAAGTGAACACATATAAAAATAATGATTCGTCATTTATATCACATAATCATGGAACACAAACATGTAATCAATTTAGTCATAGTTAAGCAACATACTTCAAGGGAGCGTTAAGGACAAGGAAATGAATTTAGAATAATAGTACTTCATAGGATGAGACGGGGTATGCACTATACACGAAAATAAATTTTCGAAGAAAAGTTAAACAAAATATAGAGAGTGCATGCAACAACCTATGTTAGGCAAGGTTTGATATATCGAGAATACCTAATTCCCGAAGAATATTGAAAAACGGCTCAGTCGCAAGTGGTTTTGTAAAAATATTTGCAAGTTAATTTTTGATATCAACATGCTAAAAAACGGCATCACATTTTTCAACATGGTCTTGTAGAAAGTAGCGACGTATCTTAATATGTTTAGTACGAGAATGTAATACCAGATTTTTGGTTAGGTCGATTGTACTAGTGTTGTCACACATTATAGGAATACGTTCAAGTTTAATATCGAAATCAAGTAGTTGCTGCTTGAGCCAAAGAATTTGAGCACAACAACTACCGCTTGCAACGTATTCCGCCTCGACGATTGACAACACAATGAAGACCTACTTCTTGCTATGCCAACTAACTAAGGAGTATGAAAACAAATGGCATGTTCCACTAGTAATTTTCCAACCCGATTTGCAACTAAAAAAATAAAATCGGAGTAACCAACCAAACTAAAATCTCTCCCTTTGGAAAAATAAATCCCATACTTAGAAGTACCATGAAGGTTTCTAAGGATGCGCTTTACTGCTTTTAAATGTGATTCTTTTGGATAGAGTTTATATCGAGCACACATGCATACACTAAATATTATATCGGCCCTAGATGCAGTAAGGTATAGAAGATATCTGATCATACCTCTATAGATTTTAATGTCAACATCCTTAGCATGCTCATCTCTATCCAAGTTTCCATTTGTAGGCATTGGAATGTCAATAAACTTTGAATCTGCCATTCTAAAGCATTTAATAAACTCTTGACAATATTTAGCTTGACAAACAAATGTACCTTCCTTAAGCTGCTTGATTTGAAGTCTGAGAAAGTAATTTAACACCCCCATTAGACTCATTTCAAATTCACCACGCATAAGCTTAGAAAACTTTTTAACTAGTTGCATGTTAGTAGAACCAAATATTATATTGTCAACATAAATTTTAACTAGAAGAAGATATTTTCCTTAACGTTTAATGAAAAGTGTAGTATCTACCTTCCCTCTAGAGTATCCTTGATCAAGCAAAAATTTGCTAAGTCACTCATACCAAGCTCTAGGGGCTTGTTTGAGACCATAAAAAGCTTGTTTAAGTTTATAAACATGATTAGGATACTCATGCTTTTCAAATCTAGGAGATTGTGAAACATACACTTCCTCATTCATGTAACCATTAAGGAAACCACTTTTCACGTCCATTTGAAATAATTTGAAGATTTTGGAGCATGCAAAAGCTAGTAGAAGGTGTATAGTCTGAAGGCGAGAAATTGGAGCATATGTTTCCTCATAATAAATGACATCCTCTTGGTTATATCCTTAAGCCAGTAGTCGGGCTTTGTTACGAGTTATCACTCAGTTTTCATCTAGTTTATTTCTAAAAACCCACCTAGTGCCAATGATTTGACAATCTCGCGAAAGTGGGATAAGATCCTACACATCATTTCTTTTAACTGATTTAACTCATGTTGCATGGCCATTAACCAATTCTTATCAATCAAGGCCTCTTTTGCGTTTTTAGGTTCAACTTGTGAAACAAAAGCAAAGTGATAACAAAAGCTACTTAGCTTTAGAGCGGGTTGTCACACCTTTGGTAATATCCATAATAATATTGTCAATTGGGTGGTCCTTGGAATACCTCAAAGCCAAAGGAAAATCATCCACTTTAGTTAGACTCTCATCCTTCTCCTTTTCTAGATTGTCATCTTCCTCCTCTTCAGGTTTCACTGCTTCAGATTGATCAATCCCTTTTTTGGTGTCATTGAGTATGCCTTCTGAAGATACACCTGTATCATGAACAGAAATACCTTTTCCGACACTTTTCGGATAGGATTCATCAAATGTGACATGAACCGACTCCTGAACAATAAGTAATCTCTTGTTGTATACTCTATAAGCTTTACTAGATTGAGAGTATCCAATAAAGATACCTTCATCGAATTTTGCATCAAACTTCCCAAGGTTATCTTTTCCATTATTTAAGACAAAACATTTGCATCCAAAGACATGAAGACGAGATAAATTTGGCTTTCTACCCTTTAAAAGTTCATAAGGTGTTTTGTTCAAAATAGGACAAATAAGTACCCTATTCAAAACATAACACGCCGTGCTAATAACATCGGCCCAAAAATATTTTGGTAGACTACTCTCATTGGGCATAGTTCTTGCCAACTCCTCTAAAATTCTATTTTTGTGCTCCGCAACACCATTTTGTTGTGGAGTTCTTGGAGCGAAAAAATTATGTTCAATGCCATGTTTATCACAATAATCTTCAAAGAGGTGGTTTTCAAAATCACCTCTATGATCGCTTCAGATAGTAACTATATTTGAACTTAATTTATTTTGGGACAACTTTGCAAAAGATGTAGAAGCTGAAAAGGTCTCATCTTTGTTATGCAAAAAGATAGTCCATCAAAATCTAAAGTAATCGTCTACTATGACAAAACTGTAGTAATTACCACCTAGGATTTTTGTCCTAGAAGGACCAAAAATATCCATATGGAGAAGCTCAAGAGGTCTAGAATTTGAAACAAAATTTTTGGTTTTGAAAGAGACTTTTGTTTGTTTTCCTATTTGGCATGCATTGTATAGGTGGTCTTTTGAAAATTTAATTTTTGATAGATCGATAACTAGATCCTTTGAGACCACTTTATTGAGTAGATCAAAGTTAACATGTGCTAAGCGTCTATGCCATAACCAAGAGTCTTCACTCATGGTTACTAAACACTTCGTATTTATTATAGATACATCATCCATGTTAAGTATATAGATGTTGTTAACCCTAAAGCCCTTAAACGAATGATCTTTCTTTTCATTGTGATTAATTATGCAAGAAGTATTTGTAAAAGTTATTTTATAGCCTTTGTTGCATAGTTGACTTATGCTAAGAAGATTATGTTTAAGGCCTTCAACAAGTATTATGCCAGAGATAGTAGTAGAAGAGGGATTACCTACACTACCTTTACCAAGTATCGTACCCTTGTTATTATCTTCGTAGGTCACACATCATTTCTTCTTTGGCTTGAAGTTAATGAATGAAGTAATATCACCTGTCATATGCCTTGAGCATCAACTATCAAGAAACCACATTCTCTCCATGGAGTTAAGACATTCAACCTACAAAATTTAACAAGAGTGATAGGTACCCAATTTTCATTGGGTCTTTGAGAGTCAGTGAAAATATTGTTGCATTTGGGCAACCATTGACATACACCTTTAGGAACCAAAAATCTCCTAAACTTGCATTTGGTAATGGTATAGCCTTTCTTACAACAATAATGACAAGTCAAGTGACGATGAGAGTGACTTTCACTATTAGATTCCTTTTCCACATAATTTTACTTCTTGTATGACACATTTAAAGATCTTTTGAATTTTGTAGTATTAATAGAAAAGGCGACTTTTGGTTACAATGCCCTATCTAATTTGACCTTTAGAGTATTAACCTCTTTTTACCAAATGTGACAAGTTTCACAACCAAACCAGGAAGGTTTCTCATCCTCAATCTTATCTTTTAGAACATCTAACATGTTTTTGCTTAAAAGCTTCCAATTTTTTTCTTCTTCTAAAATTTTAGCTTCATAATACGAAAATATTTTCTTATTTGAAGTCAAACATTTAAAAGCATCTACCGCTTCACCATATGGATTTTCAAAAGAAACTTTTAACACAGAATAAGACACTTCATCACAAAGTTCATATTTAGAATGACTTACGTTTTTCTTTTTATGATGATGGGCCATGAGACAAAGATTTTCTTCTTCATCACTTTCACATGAGCTACTTTCAATTTATCATTCACTATCACTATCCAAAGATATGTACGCTCTTCTAGTCTTTCTAGATTTCTTATATTTACCGTTATCTTTATCATTCTTAAGTTGTGGATAATCTGGCTTGTAGTGTTCAGGTTTTACAAAATTAAAACATGAACTCTTGAACTTTCATTTCTTATTCTCATCATTTCTTGAGGAGTCAACTTGCCTTCTAAAGTTAATGAGATTGTTGTCGGAGTGCTTTACTCTGTTTCTCTTCATGTAGTTATGATACTGTTTAACAAATAGTGCCATCTTCTCATCATCTGACTTCTCATTATCACTACATCCTTTTTCATCATGCTCTTTTGTCGAGGACTTGGAACTAGAAGCCAAAAGAGAAATAGACTTATTTTCCACCTCTTTGTCTTTGTTCTTTTCTTTCTTAACTTTCTTCTCATGCTTCTCTAATCTAATGAGTTCTTGCTCACGTTCTTCAAGCATACCAAACTACGTAGTTGTATCCAATGCCAATAGGTTGTTAGCTTCCTTGATGGCGGCGACCTTAGGTTGCCATTCCCTATTAAGACATATCAAAATTTTGTTAGAAGTAATATCATTGGAAACCAGCTTACCAAGTGCATTCAAATAGTTTACAAGATGAGTGAATCTCTTTTGCATTTTCGCAAAGGTTTCACCATGCTCCATGTGAAAGACTCCAAACTCTTAATTTAAAGTATTGATTCTTGCTTGTTTGACTTCATTTGTACCCTCATGGGTAACTTATAAGGCATCCTACATAGCTTTAGCGGTTTCGCAATGAGAAACATGGTAATATTCATCAACTCCTAAAGCAGAGATTAGAATATTCCTTGTTCTATAATCACTAGACCACTTTTTTCTCATCTTCCTCATTCCATTGTGCTTCCGGTTTAGGTACAACAACACCATCCGCATTGGTCACGGTAATTTCAAATGGACGACTTTGGATGGTGCTCCATACTTTTCTATCAATAGAATTGATATGGATATGCATACAATCCTTCCAATAACCATAGTTCCCACCAATGAAAACGGGCACTTTATTATACGCCCCTTTGATTTGGAAGCCATAATCTAATAAGAGAAATTGAAGTACAAGATAAATTGGTGCTCTGATACCACTTATTAGACGAGGGCAACGATCTAGAAGGAGGGTTGAATAGATCGCCTAATGAAAATTTCTTTTTAAAATTCTATTTTTGAAAAACTATTTTCCTATGGAAAACGAAGCGAATCTGGATCGACTCTCATTTATCTAAACCTTTATTGGTAGAATCGGATGTGCGTACAATTGTAGTAGAATGCATGCCAAAGATGAGAAACCCAAACAACAAGTTCAATATAATTTGTTTGAATATAAACCACACTTAAAATAAACGATTTCCAATGACAAGGAAAAATAAAACATGACTAAGGAATTTTGTCGAACACTTAGTGTGCAGTAATTTTATCGAACACTTGGTGTGCAATACACCAAGATTGATTCTCTTTTTGTTGAAGTTATAACATATCAATTATAATGGTTTAGATTGCAATGCTTTCACAAAAAGAATTTTAAACAATTCAACACAACTAGAATTTTCAACAATTCAAATTATACACTAATTGTTCTCAAAATCAAAAGAGGGAGAGAGAGAGAGAGAGAGAGAGAGAGAGAGAGAGAGAGAGACCACCAAGAACTTTTAGGAAGTTCCCCAATTTTCCTCACAATGGGTATGTCTTCCCTTAATTCGAAATCGAATTGAGATATTGTAATTAACCTTTGCAATATCAGTTTACAAGAGAAGTATAGAAATTCAAACCCCAAACCCTATGTTTGATGTTAATCCTAGCTCTTTATCTACCCTTGATCTTAGAAAGATCAAGTCACATAAGATCTCCAATATGATATTCCGCTTACCACTACTCCTTGGACCGAACCTTCCGTTCTTCAAAGCTTTCACTCGGCCGAATCCAAATTGCAAAATCTTGCCCAGTGTCTTTCAATTGATCCTCCGGTTACCGCTACTCCTTTGTAAAAAACCCCGTTCTTCAAATCCTTTGCTCGGCTGAATCCAAGTTGACAATATTTGTGCCAAAACCCCCAAATCAACCATTGATCTTTGAGTAAAATCCCTAAAAGTTTTATCCTTGAATCCCCCAAAAAAAACCTTAACCCAAATTTGACTACACAACCTAGATTGGACCTTATCAATCTTATCTTGCCAACAAACAATCAAAAATGATTATGTGTGGTTGATGAATGTGTCAAGAAAGGTTGAAGATGATGATAATTCTTTTTATATTTCAGGTTTCAATGCTTAGAAATGATGCATGAATGAGTATATATATGCATGTGTGTGTGTAGAAAAGAAATGAGTAAAACAAATTTTTAGCCAAAATGCAATTTTAAAATTTCGGTACAGAATGTATTGACTCTAAATGGAATGAGTCAATATGAGATTAAATGGGGTCAATACATTGGAGGCAATAGCTAATTTGTAAAGAAAACATTTCAAAATGAGTCGACTCCAAACACGGGAGAGTCGACCTATTCGCTTAAAGTTTCGACCCATTCCCTTCAATGTATCGAGTAGTGGCAAATCCTTGAAAAACATCTTTTAGATTGAGTCGAACCAACCAAGAATGAGTCAACCCATTTGTAGGATGTATCGACCCATATCTCCTTTGTCTCAACCCATTCTAGGCAGATCCAAAATCTTTGAAATTCCACTTAGTATGTATCGACCCATGCATGATATATTGTGAAAAACTCATAATTTGACATGTAATGGGTTATTAATCTAGACTTACATGTTCTATAATGATGATGTACATTTAGACAAAGATTGTATGGTCCAAATACACAACAATCTAAGCTACCTAGTTTTGACATCATTCAAAATACATTTAAGAGCATATTGCACTAACACGATCATGAACCCTAAAAAGTTCAAAAGGAAATTAAATGGAGCTAATGTACAATTAGGGTTTGGGACCATGGAGTTTTCACTCCCCAGATCCAAGCGCACATAACTATGAAGGCAAAATAAGGAATGGACAGAAAAATGTTACCTACAACAGAGCTCCGCCTTCTTCTCTGGCGAAGTGGGTCCAAACACCGGCGAAGGTGATTTTATTTTCCCTTTTTCCTTCTCTTCCTTCTACTTTCCTCTATTTCTTATCTTATCTGATCTCTTCTCCTTATGTGTGTTTTATATGTGTCCGACAAGAGTCAAGGGTCTAGCTCAACCTTGCTTGGTTTCAATGTGAAGGTCAAGGAGATTAGGATAATGAGCGTTTAGTGAGGGGATGAGAAATTTTTGCAGAGACTTTGTATGATTTTTGTTGTTGTTTTTATGTGTCTTTATAAATGTGAAATTGGAATGGCTTTATAGCAAAGTGAGGGTAGAATTTGGTACGTGAGAGAGAGAGAGAGGGGATTAAGGGAGATATTTTTGTTTTAAAGTGTGTGAATTTGGTATGGATCAGAATGAGAATGAGGAGCTATTAGAATTGTGTGAAACAATCCATAATATCATAGGATTTGAAGTGAGTGGAGAGGAAAATTAAGAGTGACTATGTGCAGGGAGTGTTAATGAATTTGATGTATGGATCCCTTATATCATGATTTTGGTTGCACATGCTTGACCATTGTAATTTGGTGTGGGTGCAAATGTTGAATATTTAAAAAATGATGCCATTAACCTGTGTTTGGATGATGTACATATGTTATGTTGTTGTATGTTAATGATCCTGATGAATTGGTTATGCAGGGTGCACAAGGTGATGGCATATGATGAGTACATGATGAGGAAATAGGGCGTGGGGAAATTGGAGTTTCTTTTTCTTTTGTAAAACAAATGTATAAACTTTTGTACTTTTCTATTATGACTAAAATGTAAAACAAATTTGTACTTTTATTAAAAAAATAATGCAACATTCCCTTTTTGTACTATATTCAAACATAATGCAAAAACTATTTTTGTATTTTAAAACTTTGTATGCAATGTAGAATATTTTGTAGGAAATTACCTAAATACATGCAATGCCAAAAAGACACTTAAAAAATTTAAAATCACACCAATAATGGACTTACATGACCAAAATTTTAATAATGCATGAAATCTCTAAACATATCTTTGCATTAGTGAAATGTATAGTGAATGCAAATGCATTAGGTGGGAATAACTTGACAATTCTCATTGAAACAAAAGAGCCAACCTCTTAAACCATGACCATATGCAAGGACAAAGCCAAAGACTTTAAGATGAAATGATGGCTTGAAAACAAAAACCTACACTAGGTAAAAACAAGAATATTCATGGCCATAGGCCAGATGGCTTATTATGAATGCATATGTGAATGCAGTTGAAGCATGAATGCAAGTAGTATCATGCAATGGAATATGATAAATGAGTTAAGAGTAAATAAAAGGTAGGACAAAATTGGGGGTATGACAGCTGCCCCTATCTAGTTGCCTTAAACCTGGGAGATTGTACTGTCACAATTTTCATACCTCTAGGGTAGAAGTCAATTAGATATGAGAAGACCTCAAATTTTGTCTTGAAAGATGGAAATTGTAATGATAGTAAGAGAAACAAAATATTGGGATAGGATACCTGATTAATATCAACTCCTGAATTGATATGGATCTAACTACAACGATCGCCATCATCAAAAGGATGATGACTACACCACAACGACCAATATCACCATCACCAAAAGAATGACGGTTAAATCATAACTGCCAAGATTGTCGACATCAAAAGGATGAGGATAAGATCAACAAGTTACAAAGATCGCCATCGATAAAACGGCGATGGTGAGACCATAACTGCAATGATCGTCAGCATCAAAAGGATGAAAATAAGATCAACAACTTACAAAGATCGCCATTGACAAAAGGACAATGGTGAGATCATAAATGCAAAGATTGTTGTCATTAAAAGGATGATGGTAAGATCAACAACTTTCAAATATCACCATTGACAAAAAGACGATGGTGAGACCATAATTTAAGGGTTATTATCACCAAAAGGATGATGGTTTATTCACAATTTCACAATTCGCCATCACCAAAATGATGATAGTTATATCATGGTTTCAAATATTTTTATTATCAAAAGGGTGCATAGATATGGATTAGAGTTCAAATTCTAAAATAAAGCAAACCTATATTTCTCGTAATTACAAACGAATGACTTAATAAGGGTTTGTCATGAGATGAACTATCATAACCCTATGTCCCTAAGGATCTACTCACTCATGGTGAGATGAACAACAACAATAAAAAAGTTTAAGAATATTACATGAAAAGTAAATAAAAATAAGTAAAGATATAGATATTGAAATGAAAATAAAGGAAAAATTATAATATCACAAGTTCTGAAATTACCATAAAATAGTAAAACTTAAGCTAAAGAACTAAGAGAAACAACAATTATTTTGAGTGATAGTAGTAAAAAAATGATGGATCCCTAAGTGTCACCCTTAGGTCTCTCCCTTTTTTCTCATGCTATAGGCCTCTATTTATACTACACTAGGCCATAAATCACCAGTAATTTACACTTATTACGAGTTAAGACCTTAATTACTCACTAATATAAAGCCTAGGGGGTTTTGAAAGCCAAAAAGTCACAAAAACGTCCAAAAATCAAAGAGTTTGTGACTGTCTGGGGGATGACATGGGTCGTGTTAGGGAAAACGGGTTGGCCGTGTCAGTCATTGGTTGCTTGTATTACCATGCTTTAAAGGGGCCAACACGGCCAAGTCGTGTTGGTCTCGAGAAATTTGTATGGGAAGAACTCCTTTTTGTGCGATATATGGCCTTTTTCATTCCGATTCTCTCCATTGACCTCTATTACTTGAAAACAAACAAAGGAGAGAAAAACGCGTAAAAAACTAGAATGATGAAAACACACATGAAATCAAAAGGGAATCAAGCAAGAAACATGATACATTTAGCACTTTTTAAATACCCTCAATCTTGAACCGTTGCTTGTCCTAAAGCAACAAGTTGCTTAGAAAGAATTAGGATCAAGCGGTTTTTGGTTCTCAAAAATCTCAAAAAGATTAAATTTATAGATACTCATACTTGCTTTGTTATTCCAACCGTCAAAGGACTCAAGTTCCCCTCATACTCATCAATACCAAAAGCATTATCAGAAGAAAAAACATAAAGCAAATACAATCAAAAGTTTCCTACTCTAGTCACCTCTCTAGCTACGCCTTAGACTTAAGTCTCTTTTTTATTTTCTTTCCTTTTCGTTTTGATAATCAGTTTAAGGCAATTTGAATTATGATTATCATCACACGCACAAGATCGATTGAGAATTTTTGTTTAGACACCAGATAAGTAATAATTACTATCTTTATTTATTGATGAAGTTACACACTTTTATGTCCTTATTTATTGTCCACTTTGGGACAACGTTTGGGGTTAAACCACTGTTGGTCTGAATAACCGGGTGAGGGTTACCCAAATTAGATGGTGCATTTGTCTTTTACTACCTTTTCATCATTTTGGTGCTAAATTTTTTCAGCCAATCTTACAAGACGTGTGAATCTAAAGTATGATAAACTGTAAATACTTCTCATGATCTGAGTGTTATGGTACAAAACATGTGTTAAACTCATGACCTATTTGGGAAACTTTATCAGTTTTCCACGGGCCCCTAAACTTAGCCAATCCTCATTACTAACCTATAGACTTTCTAAAAAAATCAAAATTAAAAGCTTTTTCAGGAAAAAAATTTAACAGCTCAATTTTTTGGATTTTAACAATGGTAAATGCAACTTTATTTAATCAAAACTATCCTAATAGCACAAAAACATACATCAGACAAATAATACAAAAATGTGATAAAATAATAGAAATAACCCCCAAACTTAAATCGGACATTGACCTCAATGTTCCAATTCAAGTAGGGAGAGGTAAAGAGAAACTTACAAAAACCTCACTGAGGAGGTGGGAAGCACAATAGATAAGAGAATTGGAAAGGAACTTCTATTATTACTTTCTTCTTTTTGATTTTTTTTTCTTTATTTAAAACCAAACAATCCTACAAAATTAAGCGAAATGAAAGATATTAGCAATTAAAATTGTGGGTTGCCTCCCACAAAACTCTTTATTTAACGTCGTTTTAGCTCGTCGGTTCATGAGTGCAAGTGCTCATGGTGGTTCGTCCTCAAAAAAATTCCTTGGCCTTACTCTCAATAGTCTTAGATGTTAATGCCCAATTATCAAGCCATTTATCATATCCATTACTCTTCCTATGAAGTGGATCATACTTTTGAATCCGTGGGGGTGGTTCTGGTTCTATGCTAGGTATCAAATTTTTGGGTTTGGATTTAATCCTTTCACGCTCACCTCAAAGGTCAACATTCCCCTCTTAAAATCAATAATTACCCCAATTTCATGGTCTTTTAATTTTCTCTTTTTAGGAAGGACCTCCGTCAATGGTACATTGGTGTGGATATTTTTCAATATTTTCTCACACCTTTTGGAATGGGCCTCTACCTTTGCCTCCATAAATATTTGTGGGAAAGGAATCATTGGCTTGTAGGGAGGAGGAGAAACATAAATTTCTTCCTTCTCTACCTCTTCGACAACCTACTTTTTGGGTGGGGTCGATGGAGTTTCCTCAATCACTACATTTTTCTCGCTAGAACTCTCCTCAACCTCTTTATCATTCTTTGTAGAATTTTAACTTGTTTTTCACTTTTGGTTGCTACAATATTCACACGTCCCTCAGGGAAGGGTCCTAGAGGGATGTGTGCAAGCTGGGAAATTTGGGTCTCCAATGTCTTGCTATGAGCCGCGAGGGACTCAACCATAGTGTTTAGATGCCTAAGGGATTCTCACTAGTATGTAGATTTTGGTTTCTAATTCTTCATTGTGGAGAGTTAATGCTGCCTCAAAACTTTTCATCATAGATTCCAGGTCAGAGCTAGCTTGTGTCACAATAAAATTCTCCATTAAAAATTCAAGGTTGGATTCCCCAAAGGTAGTGATTGTGCCATATTGGGGACCATGCGGTCCCACGGCGTGCTAGGAGTAGTTAGTGTAAAGAAAGCTTGGGTGATTGCCCCATTCTAGATTATAGGTTTCAGAGTATGAGCTTACCAAGTCATTGTTCATGTAATTATCCATCTCTTGAATAGATCCGAAGACGATGATCATTCTGAAAAGAGGGGATTTTTGCGAAAATAAAATAATAGAGAATAAAGGTGCTTTAGTTTAAACGGAGTTGAAATAAAGCTTCGACGTCAAAACATCTCCTCGGTAACGACGCCAACAACTTGATTTGTGTGAACCGCAAGTGCACGGTTGTGTCAAGTAGTAAAAATATCGATCCCACAGAGATGTGTATGAGTACCAAATACCGCTCTAACTATGATTAACTAAAGCTATAAAAAAAGAATGCTTGATTGAGTTTAAAAATGTATTTTAACAAATAATAAAAAGTAGGACTATGAGCTATAATCATCCATCTATACTCACCCCTATGATCATTCATGTTTGAATTACAAGAATTTCTAATATATTTTTATAGAAATTTAGATAAATGTGTGTGATACTGACTTTCGTGGCGTTCGCATCCAAACATGTTCCAGGCACAATTACGTAGTTCAATCAAGAGCATTACGCCTTGTCACGTGACTACACATCTTGATTGTTTCTCAAATGAGATCAATTTTCCTTATCAGCGGTGCCTCAAACTCAATTGTTTAGTAATCTTTTTTCGGATGTCGAATCATTATCTTTCGATACATGATCGACATCTATTTTGCCTTTGCTTTCGCAAGTGGCATTGACATATATTAGAGTTAAAATTATAAAATAAAGCAAACATATAATTCTCGTAATTAAAAATGTATAACATAATAGGGGTTTGTCATGAGATAGACTCTCATAACCCTATGTCCCTAAGGATCTACTCACCCATTGTGAGATGAACAACAATAATAAAGAAGTTTAAGAACATTGCAAGAAAAGTAAATAAAAATAAGTAAGGCAATAACAATTGAAATGAAAATAAAGTCAAGATTATAATATCACAAGTGCTAAAATTACAAGAAAACAATAAGAACTTATGCTAAAAACTAAGAGCAACAACAATTGTTTTGAGTGATAGTAGTAGAAAAGTGATTAATCCCTAAGTGTCATCCTTAGGTCACTCCATTTTTCTCAATTTATAGGCCTTTGTTTATACTAAACTAGGTCATACATCACCAATAATTAACACTTATTTCAATTTAAGACCTTAATTACACACTAGCATAAAGCCTATGGGATTATGGAAGCCAAAAAGTCCAAAAACCAAAGACTTCGTAACTGCCTAGGGGGCTGACATGGACTGTGTTAAGGAACACAAGATGGTCGTGTCGGCCTATGGTTGCTTGTATGGGCGTGCTTTAAAGGGGCCAACATGGCCTGTGTCATGGGACACGTCCAGGCTATGTTGGTCTCGGAAAATTTGTATGGGAAGCGCTCATTTTTTTGCGATCTTCAGCCTTTTTCATTTTGATTCGCTTTATTGACCTCTTATTACCTGAAAACAAACAAAGAAGACAAAACGCATAAAAACGAACTAGAATGATGAAAGCACACATGAAATTAAAAGGGAAAACAAGCAAGACACATGATACATTTTACGCTTATCAAATACCCCCAAATTTGAACCATTACTTGTCCTCAATCAATAAGCTTGCTTGGAAAGAATTAGGATCAACCGATTTTTTGGTTCTTCAATAGCTTAAAAATATGAAATCATGTGATACTCATACGTGGTCCGTTATTCTGACCGGCTAAGATTCAAGTTCCCCTATACTCATCAATACCAAAAGCATTACTGGAACATAAAACCATAAAACAAATAGAGTAAAAAATTTCCTACTTTGGTCACCTATCTAGCTACGCTTTGGACTTAAGTCTCTTTTCAATTTTCTTTCCTTTTCACTTTGACAATTAGTTTAAGGCAATTTGAATTATGATAATCATCACACGCACAAGATCGGTTGATAATTTTTGTTTTATTTACCGATGAAATTTCAGACTTTTGTGTGCTTATTTATTGTCCACTTTGGGACGATGTTTGGGGATCAAGAACCGTTGGGCTGAATAATCGGGTGAGGATTATCCAACTTAGAAGATGCATTTTCCTTTTACCGCCTTTTTCATCATTTTGGTGCTAATTGTTTTTTTCAACCAATCATACATGATGTGAATCTAAAGTATGTCAAAATGTCATAACAAACTATTAAGGAATTACTTCTCATGTTTTGAGTACTATAGTACAAAGCACGTGCTAAACTCGTGACCTATTTGGGAAATTAAGGGAGTTTGGGTAATACTGATTTTATCAATTTTCCATGGGTTCCTAAACTAAGCCAATTTTCATTACAAACCTATATACTTTCTTGACAAAATTTTCAAAATTAAGAGCTTTTTTAGAAGAAAAAAAGAGTTCGGACTGACACGGATCGTGTTTGGGAGCATGAGTTGGCTGTGTCAGCCTATGGTTGCTTGTATGGGCATGCTTCAATGGGGCCAACATGGCCCGTGTTGTTCTTGGGAAATTTGTATGGGAAGCGTTCCTTTTTGTATGATCTTCGGCCTTTTTCATTCCAATTTGTTCCATTGACCTATTATTACCTAAAAACAAACAAAGGAGACAAAAAAATTGTAAAAAAATACTAGAATGATGAAAACACACATGAAGTCAGAGAAAACAAGCAAGAAACATGAAACATTTACCGCTTATCACGAGCTTGCTGGTTTTTAATGATGGTGTTGATAAGAGTTTAAGTCGATGGAGTCTTAGGAATTTCATACTCAAAATCCTCTAGGTTTGATGGACCCGTTGTTGCTAAACTGGAGGTTGTTGACATTGAGAACCTCCCATTGCTAAGGTTCCTTTCGGAATTAGGACCTCATTGTTGTGTTCATATTGCATCTGGCCTAGGTACTGACTTACTATTTTTAATTGAATTTTACATTGGCTCTTACTCTTAAAAATTAAATACTACATGTTCTTGAATTTTCGTAATAAAGTGATCATATGGTAGTCACACATTTCCCTTTCTTAGCCACTCTATCATGTGATAGATTACCCCACTAGCCTAATTAGTTTCAACTTTGTTGGCTAGCAACCAAGTCAAAATAACATCAATTAAAGAACTTTTCTCAAGACTGAACTTTCTTGGGATGAGAATGTAGGTTGCCATATTGGGTATGAGACGCATTTCTGGATGCACATATTCATCGGTGGGGGGAAATTTGTAACCTTCATTTAGAATAGATAGAAGAGATTGAGAAGTAAATATCTAATTAGAATATTCAATTGATTATGGATCCTCTAGTTGTGTGTGTGTGTGTGTGTGTGTGTGTGTGTGTGTGTGTGAGAGAGAGAGAGAGAGAGAGAGAGAAAGAGATGAAAAATTACAACAAACTCTTCTTGAAAGAGAAATTTCTTGCTTACATACCTCTTATTTGATTATTCCATCTTTAAAGTTGAGATGTGAATAAAAAATATTTGTTAATTTGGGAAACATCTCTTTACATATGCTACAAATGAAGTTCTTTTGATTGGATTGGACAAAAGCATCGAACAATTCAAAATTTCCAAAAAAACCTTTCATCCACAAATTATGGTGGAGTGTGATTCTTGAAAGAAAAGTTTATGTGAAACCTATCTGATTTCTCTTGAGAGGAAAAATCTTTTTAAAAGCATGTTGGAGCAAAGGTACTCCCAGTGGTACGAACTATCTTTGGTGTCATTGATGATTGATGATGATAAATCATAGATATCACACAATTAGCAAGAAAGCAAGAGAAAGATAAATTCTAGGATGAATAAAGGAGTGGAAAGATGGTACCTTTTTATAGCCTTTTAAAAGAATTTTTTATTTGATTTGATCGAATAATTTAATGGCTAATCATAGGTAATTGAGAACCAAATCATTGATTGGAGAAAATTGTTAAAAACAACTCCATAATTGATTACATATTTCTTTAGTAGATTAGAATCTTAATGAAAATTAATTCCTTCATTGTTCTAATTGTGAAGCAATTTTCTGCATAATTAGTTGATGATTTGATCTTTTAATAGATTTAATATGTCTTTGAGGCTCCATATTTGAAAAAGATATAGTCTTAATTGATTACCACCTTATGGTTAATCGATTGAAAGGTGATTTTTCAGCATCTTGTAACTTTTGGGGCCTTGAAAGACTTTGGACACTGATTTTTCTTTTTGTACCTCCACTTCTTAGTTTCTTACCCATTTAATAAAAGCTTCACTTTTCAAATAATTGATTTATGAAAAGCAAATGAATGGATTATGTTGGAAATGTGATTACACACACGAGAGGGGGGTGAATTGTGTGTTTTAGAAAAAATTTGGTTTGAAAAACATTCTTTAACATAATCAAAGTTTAAAAACATTTTGAAAACGCTTTTGAAATAAGCAGCGGAAATTTAAATTGCAGAAAGTAAAAGTTAAGGGAAAAGATAAGACATCGGGAATTATACAAGTTTAGTCATGAAGAATTAGTCATGTCCCCAAGGTTTGATCTTGAGAGTATCCAATAAATCTTAAGAGCTTTTGTACCGGGATGAACTCATGAGCCGAATCAAGCTTTTGAACAGGCTGACCACGAATCACTGAGAGAGGGAAAGGAAACATTCGCATCCCGAAAGATTCGCATCCAACGGTACAAACGCGAGAGTGGCGCGGAAAACACAGAGTCGCCAGCAATGTGTATTCATCCTGAGAGAGGGAAAGGAAACACTACATAAACCTAAAGAGAAAGGGGGAAAGATATGCTCATCGCAACCATAGTCCGGGTTCGGGAGTCGGTTATGCGAGGGGAAGGTGTTAACACCCCACGCATCCATTGTACTCGATGGGATCCACACTTGTTGTCTAAACGAAGGGTGAGTTGTCCTACTATCTATGGCTGAACAAAAGAAAACGGGGATGGGGGTGACCAAGACGGACTCGGTAGAACATATTCGATGCCCTAGGCCTACGTACTCCCTCAGTGCAATGGGAAAGTCAGAGTCAACGTAGTTCGGACGGGAACTGTGGAGGAAGGTTGCTCGCCAAGACAATCGTTGTCTTGTGCCTACATATCCTCAATCGGGCGAGAGAGAGGAATCAGAGCTAATGTAGTTCGTGGGTACAACCACAGATGGGTAAGTGTTTTTTATGAGCGACGTTAGATTCGCGTCCGACAGTTAGGGTCGATGCCTGTTTGCGACTCAGACGGAAGGTAACGTGCTCTTTTCTGAAAATGGTCTGGAACCAAACAATCCCGAAGGATAAAAAGATTTGAATTTGTTTTTGTGTTTTTTAGACAGGAGTGTTTTTTAAGTTAGTTCATAACTTGCATTGCACCAAAGTCTAGGGCACAGGGACGAATACTTAACGAATCGTCCCAAGACAGGACGCCCGCTAAGCACTCTAGAAAGATGAGAGGAAGCCCCTCATTTCTCATTCCCCACGCTTAAGGCTCGTGCGCAATACACTTTATCTTTATTAAGTGTTTTTAAGAAGTTTTGAGATGAGAAGAGAGAAGACACAAAGGAAACTCTAAAGGGAAACTAAGGGTCCTAATGTTATCATGCATGGGTAACCTATGGTTAGTGAGGCTTAGGAAGGACAACTACCTAAAACCTAATGTTAATCCTACTCCAAGCTTAATCAAAAATTAAGTTGGACTAGGTAGCTCTAAAGGGAGAGAATCCAAGACTTAAACAAGTCTTGAGATTCATGGGAGGAAGAGAGTGAAAGAGAAGAAATGAGAAACACGTGAGAGGCACACAACAATTAGTGTACACACGCGTACACCAAATCATCAGCAATTAAAATGAAAACATGTGAGAGGCATGTGGCATTTTTAATGTGCTGGCAACATATCATCCATCAGATCAAACAAACGCATCAGATCAAGTCAATGAATCAAAAAGCATGCAAGATCAAAGGTCCAGATTAAGTGCACATGGTAGTTATCATGGATGAACACACACACATATATCAAAAATACATCCAATCAGAAGCATTCATTTAATGAGGTGGCAAGACAAGAACCATTGGATCTGAGCATGGACGGTGGAGATCTCATCTCCTACCTTGAAACCCTCAGATCACCTAAAAATAAACCAGACGTCGGAGCTAGGGCTCCGGTCGTCTTCTCCGGTAGCCTCAACGGAGATCCAACATAAAAATTTCCAGAAATCAACAACAAGGGTACAGTTCTACTCAGTTTTTCATGAGGATCTCAAATATCACATTTAAATCAATAGATCATGCACGAATAAACCAAATCGAAGACAATAAGTTTAGATCCAAAAACTTAAATCTCAAAATTCAAGCAATCCACACGTCCAAACTCAAAACAAAATAGATCAGCATCATCAGTGAACTTCATAGATCATCATGCACACTTAAAATTCCAGTTATACGACCATGAAAAGCAAGCTTACCTGAGATCTGTAGAGCTTGAAATACACCAAGAGCTCCTTCCAAAAGCTGCAGATCTTCCTCTTTTGAGCTCTATTTGCAAAATAAATGCAAATAGAGGCTTGAAATGGACTGGATCTAGGATTTTGAAAGTGAACCAAGTTGAGATGCACTTGCTGAAAACTTTGCTTAAAGCTTGAAACAGTGGTAGATTCACACTCCTTTCAACTCACTGATCAATAATATGCCAAGAGATTTTCAAAATCCCTCAAGGAATGAGAGATTCGAAGAGAGAAAAGTTTGGAGGTGAAAATGGGTTCTGAGCAAATGAGGGTGTATGACCTAGCTTTGTGCGTGTGAGTTAGCTTATATACACATCATTAGACCTCTGATCATGATTAAAATTTGATTAATCCCTTGGTTAATGAGTTTGGATGGTTTATGCCAAAATGCACTTTGTATTGTTTCCACTAATCCACACGTGCCAAGGCATGCTTTTCATCATGAATCACTCACATTTCTCTTGCTGATCACAAATGAATTGAAATTGGGCCTTAAAATGGTTTAATTTGTGAGATATGAATCAATTTGCACTATGGTCATTTGTTAAATACACCATGAATAAGGCACGGGTAGGCATGAAGCAAAGGTCAAAATTGGTGCTCATGGCTTGTACTTTGATGGTACAATATGACTTGAAGCAATTGAAGTGATTACAAGTCCTTTTGGATGAAAATGCAAATGGTGGAAAATTGGTACATGTGAAGAACCCTAAAAACACCTTGCCTTGCCTTAGCCATAACTTGAGTTCTACAAATGATATGGAGATGTTCTAGTACTTGTTGGAAAGGGGAGAAAAAGATCTTCAACTTTCATGTTTGAGGAAAATTCATTTGAAGCATCTTTGATGATGAAAAGTCAAGTTGAATGTAGTGTAAAACTTGCCAAAAATGGAAACTTCTCATTATAGGTCATTTTCCAAATTTAGTAACTTTTGTACAAACCCTTGATTCTTGATAAATGGTATGAAACTTGACCCTTGAAGACCATATGAGGATGTGAGACCTTGAAAACCCTGAAGAGAACCTCAAAATTCCACAGTTGACTTCCCCTCTCACTGTTGACTTTTCTTGGTCTGCAAGCAATTGATCCGCTGAACATCTTTCACAATGAAACACTAGCCAAGTCTTCCTCTATGAGCACTTATGAGCATATGAAACCCATGAGAGCATGCTTGAATCCACAAAGCCCTTCAATAAGTCCTTTGGGTCAAAAACCCTAATTTGGTCCCTCTGGTTAGGAGGGAGAGATTTACCTGAAATCCTTTGCCATTCTTGACCTTATGATGAACTCCTCAAACCACCTTAAGGCTTGAGACTCCTTTGAGATGAACCAAGTACCTTGATTCCATGCTAAGAACCAATGCTATGCACAAATGCTAATGCAAGAAATGCAAAGAAACATAAGCCAGTTAGCTAAAAGCAAGAAGGCAAATTTTGGGGTGTTACAGCTGCCCCTATTCAATCGATTTGAACCTGAAGGGATGATAGCAACGACTTTCAAACATTCAAGATAGAAGGTTATTGAATACAAAAAAGAACCTGGAAATTTGCAAACTGGTGGTAAGATACAAAATGAAGTGCTAACGAGAACGGCCGAAGACGAACTCGAAAAGGTAGACCGACCGAAGGCAGACTATGCTAGGGAGAAACAAAATAATACGAGCACGACCGAAAACGGACTCGAAAAGAAAGACCGACCGAAAGCGGAATTTCAACAACAAACGAGTACGACTGAAAGCGGACTCGAAAAGAAAGACCGATCGAAAGCGGAATTTCAACAACAAACGAGTACGACCGAAAGCGGACTCGAAAAGAAAGACCGACCAAAAGCGGAATTTCAACAACAAACGAGTACGAACGAAAGCAGACTCGAAAAGAAAGACCGAGTACGACCGAAAGCAGACTCGAAAAGGATAGACGAGTACGACCGAAAGCAGACTCGAAAAGGATAAACGAGTACGACCGAAAGCGGACTCGAAGTGGATAAACGAGTACGACTAAAAGCGGACTCGAAAAGGATAAACGAGTACGACCGAAAGCGGACTCGAAAAGGAAGACCAACCAAAAACGCTTTTTCGACAACCACATGAGTACGACTGAAAGCGGACTCACTGGAGATATGGGAGCAAACGAGTACGACCGAAAGCGGACTCGAAAAGAAAGACCGACCGAAAGCGCTCTTTCGACAACCACATGAGTACGACCGAAAGCGGACTCAGTGGGGATACAAAGGCAAACGAGTACGACCGAAAGCGGACTCGAAAAGAAAGACCGGCCGAAGACGGAATTTCAAACAGCAAACAAGTACGACCGAAAGCGAACTCGAAAAGAAAGACCGACTGAAAGCGGAATTTCAAAGAGAGGACAAACCACATGGGATACTTCTACTGGGGATAATGAAATAACAAAGAGTGCGAGGACAGCCGAAGACGAACTCGAAAAAGAAAGACCGGCCGAAAACGGACTTTCCAACCCAAGATAAGTAGAATCAACGGATCTACAAAGATAACTCCGCTGGAGAATAGAGAAATCTAAACAGACAACTCTGCGGGGAGTGTCGGAATGACCAACAAGAAGGACGAATCCACTGGTTACGGTGTAATGTTAAACAACACCTCCTGAATCATGTCACTTTCTGCTAGGGAAAGGAACTGGTAAGGAAATCAAACCTGGCTTATGCTTCGAATGCATATGTTTGAATTTTTCCGTAATGCTCCATACGAAATGGAAGTGCTACGCGTTTGGGAGGATGCCATGCAAGAATGCTTATGCAATGCAAAAGAGGTGCCTCAGCAAAATAAATGCTGAAGGCGAAGGCAAACTCCACTGGGGATGACAAAATAAATTGTCCTCCGAAATAAGAGACCCTGCTGAGAAAGACTTCACTCCACTGAGGAAGACATTGATCACAAATTCTGCTGGAGATGAAAGCTCCGAGAGAAAACCCCATCTGTTGGGGATGGAAAGATCAACAACTCTGCTGGAGATAGACGAAACTCCGATAGAATACCCACTAAGCCGGGGAATATCAAGATCAACAATTCTGGTGGAGATGGACGAAACTCCGAGAGAATACCCACTCAGCTGGGGAGGGAGATGAATACTGAAGATGGAAACTCCTCCGTCGGGGATCACCAAATACTTCAGAACTTGGATTTGACGCCTGCCAAAAACGATTGGACTCAAGACCTGCTGGGGATACCGTTCACCACCAGACTCTGCTTGGGGATATCAGTGGGCTTAATCTGCTGTTAGGGAAATAACTTTATCCTCACCCTGCTAGGGATTAGATCAAACCGTTGTCGGTGAGACTATACTTTCTAACCAACTGAGGAAAGTAGACCCCAGGACTCTGTGGGGATAATAACATCTTTGTCCACGAATCTCCTGCTGGAGATACAACAACATCCACCTTAGAGCAATAAACCTCTGAATGCTTACTGGGGAATAATAATCCAAACACAACCTTGGCTGGGTATACAACCCTCTGCACTCCTGCTGAGGAAAGATGAGCCAAATCATAACTCTGGCTAAGGATAAACCTCTTATACCCGGCTGAGGGGGACGATCCTCAACGGCTCCGCTTGGGAATTACTTCTTTATACTCTGTTGAGGAAGACGATCCTCGATACTTTGACTGGGGAGAGTAATAAACTGCTGAGGATAATCAGACTTCAAAGTTGGGGAGCAACTCTACTAGGGAGAGTAATAAACTACTGAGGACGACCAGACTTCAAAGTTGGGGAGCAACTCTACTAGAGAGGTACACCTGTCAACCTGCAAAACCAAAATAAAGGTCTACGTGCAAAAATGACTACATTGATTATCGTCATAGTGACTGTCGCCTAAGCTATTGCCACTGTTTTCCAACTTTGTTTCACAGAGCTCAACATTTTAACATGCAATGTTTATCAAAAATATCGGACATTTTCACAAACAAAACAGGTAAAACAAAAACAAAAGCTCTTTGAGTGAAATGCAAATTTTATTGAATGAATTGGCCTGTAAATAGGCATTTACATTTGGAAGCAATTCCTAGAAAGAGGTAATTGCGCAAAAAGGAAAAGAAAATACACATGTCGGCAATGTGGGGAACAGACATCCACCATGACTCGACTCAGCTATAACCCATGTGACTTGTTTATCCGCAGATACTTTGACCTTTGAAGATGACTGACTGGACTGATTCCTTTCCTTCGAATTTTCCAAGTGTGAATAGCGACCACAGATCGAACGCGGATCGTAGTCTTTGCTTTTAAATCCCTAACGTTTGTCTGGATCGCCCTTTTCGGGTTTTCAATCCACCGGGATACCCTTTTTTTGCCAAAGTTGCCTTTTCAGGTTTTCAACCTTGCGGGTTTATTTCTTTTTTCTTTTTATTCCTAATTTTTGCCCGAACCTTTTCTTTTTTATGGTTCGCCAGGATGCCCCATTTTTGCCTGAACCTTCTTTTTATGTTCAGCGGGTCTCTTTTATGCAAAGCATTTTTTGACTACATCCGCGTTCACAGGGGATGTAAAATCTTCACCATCCATAGTCGAGAGTAATAAGGCTCCACCAGAGAAAACCTGTCTTACTACATATGGCCCTTCGTAATTCGGAGTCCACTTGCCCCTGTGATCTGTTTGAGGAGGAGTGATCCTTTTCAGGACTAACTCACCAGTTTGGAAACACCGAGGACGCACTTTCTGATCAAATGCCTTTTTCATCCTGCTCTGATACAACCAGCCATGCGCAATGGCTTTCAATCTCTTCTCTTCAATGAGGTTCAATTCATTCAGCCGGGAACGCACCCACTCAGCTTCATCAAGCTTCACGTCTGTCAGAATTCTCAAAGAAGGAATCTCAACTTCTAATGGCAGAACTGCTTCCATACCATATACCAGTGAGAAAGGAGTTGCCCCAGTTGATGTGCATACCAAAGTACGATATCCATGCAAAGCGTAAGGCAACATCTCATGCCAGTCTTTTTATGTCACTACCATCTTCTGCACAATCTTCTTTATGTTCTTATTAGCCGCTTCTACAACCCCATTCATCTTCGGGCGATAGGGAGAAGAATTGTGGTGTTCAATCTTAAAGCTCTGGCATAGCTCCTTCATCATCTTGTTATTCAGATTTGAACCATTATCAGTAATGATTCTCTCCGGGACTCTATACCGGCAGATGATGTCCTTCTTTATAAACCGGGCTACCACTTGTCTGGTGACGTTGGCATACGATGCTGCTTCTACCCACTTTGTGAAATAATCAATAGCCACCAGGATAAAACGATGTCCATTCGAAGCAGTCGGCTCAATCTTCCCTATCATGTCAATGCCCCACATGGCAAAAGGCCAAGGTGACGACAAAACATTCAGAGGAGTAGGTGGTACGTGCACCTTGTCAGCATAAATCTGGCATTTATGACATTTCCGGGCGTATTTAAAACAATCAGACTCCATAGTCATCCAATAATACCCCGCTCTCAACAATTTTCTTGCCATAGCATGCCCATTGGCATGTGTACCAAAAGAACCTTCGTGAACTTCTTCCATTAACAGGCCTGCCTCGTGTTCATCAACACAACGTAGCAAGACCATGTCAAAGTTTCTCTTGTATAACACATCGTCCTTGTTCAAAAAGAAGTTTCCTGATAACCTCCTCAATGTCTTTTTATCCTTAGAAGATGCCCCAGCTGGGTATTCCAGACTCTTCAAAAAGACTTTGATGTCATGATACCAAGGCTTGCCATCTGATACACCTTCAACTGCAAACACAAAGGCAGGTCTGTCCAAGCGCATGATTCTGATTGAAGGAGTTTCATTCCAATGATTCACTTGATACATTAATGACAACGTTGCCAACGCATCAGCCATCTGATTCTCTATCCGAGGAATGTAATGGGAGTTCACTCTGTCAAAGAAAGGTAACAACCTTCTGGCATAGTTGTTATAAGGCACAAGATTTGCTTGACGAGTCTCCCATTCACCTGTAATCTGATTAACCACCAACGCAGAATCACCATAAACATCGAGGTTCTTGATTCTCAAATCAATTGCTTCTTCTAACCCCATGATGCATGCTTCATACTCTGCCTCATTGTTGGTGCATATGAACGCCAATCGGGCAGTGAAGGGTATATGAGAACCCTTTGGAGTCGTAATGACTGCCCCGATTCCGTTACCATATGAATTAACAGCCCCATCAAAGACCAACTTCCATTGAGATCCAATCTCAGGCCCTTCATCAGGAAATGGCTCTTCACAATCCTTCATCTTCAGATACATGATATGCTCATCCGGAAATTCAAACTTCATCGGTTGATAGTCCTCAATTGGCTGTTCGGCAAGATATTCTGACAGAACACTTCCCTTAATGGCTTTTTGGGAAACATACTGAATATCTTATTTCGTCAGAACCATCTGCCAACGGGCTATTCTCCCAGAAAGTGCTTGCTTCTCAAACACATACTTGATCGGATCCATCTTCGAAATCAAAAGGGTTGTGTGGTTTAACATATACTGCCTCAAACGCTTAGCGGCCCAAGCGAGTGCACAACATGTTTTCTCCAGCATCGAGTACCTCGACTCATAATCAGTAAACTTTTTACTCAGGTAGTAGATGGCGTGCTCTTTTCTACCTGACTCGTCGTGTTGACCGAGCACACAACCCATTGAATTCTCAAGAACCGTAAGATACATAATCAAAGGCCTTCCTGGCACTGGTGGCATAAGGACCGGAGGTTCCTGCAAGTATTCTTTAATCTTTTCAAACGCCTTTTGACAATTTTCATTCCACCTGACCGTTTGATCCTTTCTTAGCAACTTGAAGATTGGTTCATACGTGGCTGTGAGGTGCGAGATGAACCTAGAAATGTAGTTTAATCTCCCCAAGAAACCACGAACCTCTTTTTCTGTTTTCGGCACAGGCATTTCTTGTATGGCTTTTACCTTTGCAGGATCAACCTCGATACCTTTTTCACTAACAATAAACCCCAGCAATTTTCCTGATCTCACCCCGAAGGTGCATTTGTTCGGATTCAACCTCAGTCTGAATTTTCTCAACCTTTCAAATAGCTTATGAAGATTCACTAGATGTTCTTCTCCCGTCTGTGACTTCGCAATCATGTCATTAACATAGACCTCAATCTCTTTGTGAATCATATCATGAAAGAGAGTCACCATCGCCCGCTGATATGTTGCCCCTGCATTTTTCAGTCCAAAGGGCATTACTTTGTAACAGAATGTTCCCCACGGTGTTATGAATGTCGTCTTCTCCATGTCCTCTGGGGCCATTTTGATTTGATTATACCTAGAGAAGCCATCCATGAAGGAGAACACCGAATACTGAGCAGTATTGTCAACTAACACGTCAATGTGAGGGAGCGGGAAATCATCCTTTGGGCTTGCTCTGTTCAAATCCTTGTAATCAACACACATCCTAACCTTCCCATCCTTCTTAGGTACAGGCACGATGTTAGCAACCCATGGAGGATAATTTGTTACGGCAAGAAAACTGGCATCTAGCTGTTTCTGAACCTCTTCCTTGATTTTGACAGACATCTCCGGTTTAGTTCTTCTCAACTTTTGCTTGACCGGAGCACAACCTTCTTTAAGTGGTAGCCGGTGTACAACATTATCAGTATCGAGCCCAGGCATGTCTTGGTAAGACCAGGCGAAGATGTCCACATACTCACGGAGCATTTCAATCAATCTTTCCTTGACACTGTCTTCCAATGCAGACCTTATCCTTACTTCCTTTCTGGCGTCCTCGGTTCCCAGATTCACAATCTCAATTTCCTCCTGATGAGGTAGGATGACTTTCTCCTCTTGCTCTAACAACCTGGCCAACTCTTCGGGCAGTTCATAATCTTCGTCAGTCTCTTCTTCAGCCTGATAGATTGGATTGTCAAAGTCATACCGAGCTATAGCTGAGTCATGATCGGTGTCATCTGAACAAAGAGACCTGCATGATTAATGAGGTATATTTTATTATGTATGCAACAAAGAAACACATAGCCATTTTGATGTGGGTTTCTAATGCATAAAAATAAAAACAGAAAAACAGAGATCAAAATATTTGAGTGTGAAAAGTCCTTTATTGATGATAAAGCAAAACATGCAATAGTTAAAAGCCCTACAAATAAAATCACTACGTCTTGGGCAGAACGCAGGATTAACATAATAGGAAAAAAAAGCAATTACTCGAAGCTAGTCACTTGAATGACTTTTTCAGAAGACCAGTTGCATAGACTTTCTCCCGGGATGCAAGGGCGGATCCAGCTATCCATGTCACACTCACTGTCCCCTTCTTCCTCAATGGCACTAACACTGTCGAAGAAAACACTGGCGCTGGTGAAACGGACTGGGCCATAGAACTTGGGAGGATCCCCGTCTCTCCTGGATGGCTTGTATCCCAATCCATAGGTATCCCTCTTCTCCTGAACTTCAACCACTTGGCCCCACCTCTGTGAGCTACCAGCCTCAACCACAGCTTTGGCGTCTTTAAAGGAGGACATAGAGATCTCAGGCTGATCTGCCCCTGCAGGCTGCTCTATAGCTTTAGACTGGACAACCTCTTCAGAAACCTTCACCTTCTCAAACTCCTGACACAAAGTCTCATGGATTTCACCATCCACTTCCACATATTTGAAGGTTGAAAGCTGACTAATCATTATGTCTTCTTCTCCGCACACTGTCACTACGTGACCATCAACCATGTATTTCAGCTTTTGATGCAAAGTGGAGGTTACAGCCTGTACCATGGATCCAAGGATGACCCAACAGACAACTGTATGCTGGCTGAATATCCATTATATAAAATGTTGCATCAAAGATTTCCGGCCCAACCTTGATCGGAAGCACAATCTCACCAAAGACAGATCTCTTCGAGCCATCAAAAGCTCGCACCACCAAGTCACTTGGTGTACAAATAAGTCCCCTGGTATCTAACTTCATTAATGCTTTCTTGGGTAATACATTCAACGAAGATCCGGTGTCTACCAGCACATGAGACATCAATGAACCACGGCACTCAATCGAAAATTGCAGGGCATTATTGTGATTCCTCCCAGCAGGAGTCAAATCAAGATCTGTAAAGCCTAAGACATTACCCGCATTCACGTGCGCCACAACCTCTTCCAGCTGATTAACAGAAATCTCTTGAGGAACATAGGCCGCATTCAGAACTTTCAGAAGAGCATTCCTATGAGCTTTAGAGCATAACAACAATGACATAATGGAAATCTTCGACGGGGTTTGATGTAATTGGTCCCCAATTTTGTAATCACTTTTCCGGATGAGTCTCATAAACTCCTCTACATTTTCAGAAAAAGCATCCTCAACCAGCTTTACTGTAGAATCCACAATCACTGGAGTCTGAACAGATCCATCCATTGCCTGTTTTCCCCTATCTTGCCTAGAAGTACTGGGTTGATCATTAACAGGAGTAAGCACTCTACCACTTCTCGTTATAGCATCAACTTCAACCTTAACCTCTGAACTAGAACTCACTGACGAAGTAGTCAATAATTCCTGCTTTTGTCCATTAACAAATACACTAGCATCATAATTCCAAGGGACGGCTTGGGTACTTTCATACGGAATGGGTTTAGGACCTGAAATAACAACCAGCGTTGGTCTCGCTGGCCCTGATATTACAACTGTCTTGAAAGGAATAACAATAGTAGCAACATCATCATTAACAATCTCTTTTTGCTGATTACCTCTATCAAACTGTAAGCAGCCCCCATTAATCATATTCTGGATACCCCTCTTCAGCGAATCACAACCATTGTCCTTTGTCAAGCAATCTGAACAGTTCTCATCACAACCCGCATAGACGCCACCCTTCAACAACCTGTTTTTAACCACAGCCAGCGGAGTTTTCAGCTCCTCAACATCCATGATCAAATTCAAAGATTCACATCCTCGATTATCGCATTCACCCTCGGCCCATTGTGATCAGGCATCGGGTTTTGCACAACATTAGGTCCATCATTAGCAAATCTGATAGCCTTTGAATCTACCAAGTCTTGGACTTTATGCTTGAAAGCTTTACAGTCCTCGAGATGATGCCCCGGAATGAAAATCACAATGGGCGTTAGGATTGTACCCGGGAGGCAGATTACCAACAGGAGGAGCCAAAGTCCTCTTTTCAACTAACTTCAACTGAAGCAAATGCTGAAACAATTGTGAGTATGGTAGAGGTGGAGTATCAAAGTGTCTGTTCTGCTTAGGGGTGAATTGTTGTTGGCGCAGAGCGCGATTGTGTCGTTGAGGTGCTGCCTGAGGTGGGAGTGCTGCAAGAATAACCACGGAAGCCACCTGCTAGTTATAGTTTTGTTGTTGTTTCCCCTTTCCCCTATAGGATGATACAACATTGGCTTCTTCTTTATTTTTATAGCTCACAAATGGCTTCTTTCCCTGCCCGGAGGACGATCCGTCACCACTGGAAACTTTTCCAGCCTTAATTCCAACCTCTATCTTTTGTTCGATCGCAATCACATCTGCGAACTTGCCTAGCGAACAAGGCAATAGCTTTTCATAATACTGCTTAAGCAGTGTGTCCATAAACATATCCAACATCTCTTTTTCCAGCATTGGTGGCTGCACCCTAGCTGCCAATTCACGCCACCTTTGTGCGTATTCTTCGAAACTTTCATCACTTTTCTGGGACATGCTCAACAGCTGAGTTCTGGTGGGAGCCATGTCTGTGTTGTACTGGTAATGCTTGATAAAAGCTGCAGCTAGCTCTCTCCAAGTACGAACATCTCTACTTTCCAGTGCCATGTACCATTCCAAAGACGCGCCGGATAGGCTGTCTTGGAAAAAGTGCATCATTAGCTTCTCGTCCTTGGCATGGGCATCCATCTTCCTGGTATACGCCTTTACATGAGTTCTCGGGCAGGTAGAACCATTATACTTCTCCAGTGTAGGAATCTGAATCTTGTGTGGAATGACAATATCAGGGACCAACCCTAGGTCGTCCAAATCTATTCCCAGATCATCCTGCTTCACAACCCCTTTCAGTTGCGCCTCGATTAAACGGATCCTCTCATCACTGACCACAGGAAGACTAGCGTCCAAGCTTCTGACTGAAAAAACATCATCCTGTTGATCATCAAAACGATAACCATGGATAGCTCGAACAGTGCTTCCTTCTCCAACCACTGAAGGAATCCCACCCTGTCCACCAGCGCCAGGAATAAGAATGTTGATACCAGCACCACCTCCGCCTGGAGGAATAACACGATTAAGAAGACCACCGTGTAAGATACCATTTTCATTAACCTGTGACACCAAAGGCTGAACTAGAGTTCTGAATTCATTCTGACTCTGCACCATACCCTGCATCATCTCCATGAATTGATCGATGAGAGCTTGCATTGTTACCATGTCTGCCTGAACTTTGTCCATCACTCTACTTTGATTAAGCCTGGTAGAATACCGATGAGTTGGTTGATCAATCCTGACTGTCAAAAAGAGAGAGCATAAGAAAACCAGAGAATCCAAGATAACCTGCTATGCAAACAGAGATGATTATGCAAATGCAAATACAAACATCTATGAACATTATCAAGGCGATCTATCCCTTGATTCCAGTTTTAACAACAGAAGAGAACTGAATTCCTGATCATATAAAGAGAATAAGTATCTGTTACAACACAAGTCTGAATAAGCATAAACAAAGACCCCGACTAACAAGCCTGACGGTGATCCCGGAAATACAAAGAAAACAACAGCAAGGAAACTAAAGCATATCATCAAGACTTAGCCATGCTAGAATTCCCCATTCGTCATTCTTCTTGCACCAATTCTGCACTTCCTTGAGAAGCTTCTTGGTGTTAGGATGCTCTGGTCTCTGAATCAGCTCCTGAATCAAAAGATCCCTCCTGTGCAAGATTCCTGTTAAATAACGACTATGCAATTCCCAATCATCTTCTCCAGAAGCTCCACCTGAACTTGGACCTTCGCTCATAGCTCTTTTCACTTCGGCTTGGAGCTTCAGCTATTCCATATCTGCCATGGTTTCCTTGAGCTTTTCCTCAACTGCTCTCCTCTCAAAGATCCCTGATAAAATCTCCTTATCCTTCTTCCGAAGCTCTGTCTTCAAACCTTTGATCTACTCCAGATACTTGTCCTCTTTCAACCTGTTGGCAGTAATTGCTGTATTTCGACTGTCATGGAACTTGTGAATTCTTGACATAGCATAAGCTAACTCTTTCTTTTTGGACGAAAGGACCTTGCTAACACTTTTCAACGCTTGAGCCACTTTCTCTCTGGCTGTGGCTTCCTTAGACAATTCTTTCTCCTTCACAGCCAAAAGTTCTGATTTCAACCTGGCAACATGGATAGCTTCGCCTTTTTTGTGCTTCAACTGACCAACCTCTCTGCCCAGCTCACGATTCTCCTCTCGAAGTTTCTCCTTCTCACCCCATAACTTATCATACTTCTCTATATCAACAGTCGCGGGAGCCTCGATCATCAAAGGATACAAAGGTGGTTCCACCGGGAAAGGAAGAAGCTCCTCTTCTGCTCTTTTCTTAATCCACTCTTCATAGGAAGGAAAAGCCCGGTTATTACATTTCCCGAATGAAGTTTTTCCCTTCTTGGTCACCTGCTTCCAAGCATTCACAATCTTCCTTATCATCTCTTGATCCCCAGTACCATTGAAGAATAAGGACTCTCTGATATCTCGCTCTTCAGGTGGACCTCTCAAAGGATAACCAAACTGCCTGATAACAAGGGAAGTATTATAGTTAATTCCACCTCTTCTCCCTATCAAGGGTACATTAGGAAATTCTCCGCACTTGCAAATAATCTCCATCCCTAGCAAGTCATGGTTGAACCAAACAATGTTGTCAGCAGTCAAGCCCATTAACCTCTTTGACCACTTCAGAGAATCTCTCGTATCAATGAAAGCGCCAGCTTCGGGGAGATGACTCAGAAACCAAGTAGATAAGAGTGGTGCACAGCAACTCACGGTTTTTCCACGCCTATTTTCATTCTTGTAGTGGACTAAGTGATACACATCACCTAGCAAGGTAGGTATATGATTCTTTGAAATAAAGATTCTGACAGCATGCATATCCACCAGATCAGGAACATTGGGAAACAGGACAATCCCATAGATGCACATAGCCAGAATAGCCTGGAAAGCAGTCCAATTCTTCTCTTTAACATGTGTGTAAGCTTGATCAAACAAGAACTTCAATAAGAAACCCTTAACTCCTTGTTTCTCCACAATATTATTGCTCAGAACGGACTCACCAATATGAAGAGTAGTGGCCATTTCTTTTATCCCAGGGCGTTCTTCAGAAAAGAATACTATGTCATGCCTGATGGGGATTCCCAAAATAAATGAGAACTCCTCCAACGTTGGAGCCAAGATATAGTCTGGGAAAGTGAAGCAACGCAAAGACGGATCATAAAACTGAAGAAGTGTATGAATGGAATCCTTCTCATACTTGGAGATACTGTAGACAAACTTCAGAAGTCTCCCATACTCTCCAACAAACTCTGTACGAACTCCAGGACCAGCCATACTAATCAGCTTGTGAATCAACGTCAAGGTCGGGTCTGGGAACGAATAAGTAACAGTCTTCTTTCTCTGGACATCCATGCTAAGGCAACCTCAGAAAACCGGAATCAAGAGTAAGATGCAAGCCCTGAAAAATCTCAAACATGTTAGAATGCAAGAAAAATGATATGCACATGCAAGCATGGGATCAAGGCATCACTGCTGGATGTGCTGTGCTGTTAACTGAACGAGAACCACAACCCAGAAAACCAGAATTTTAGAATACCGAACCACTGAGATAACCAGAAACCCAGATAATCAAATACTGATGAGAAATCCAGAAAACCGGGTAGGTTGAAGGTTTCGGTTTCCTGCAAACCTGCAAACACCCATCCCATCTCTCATGAGGGTTCTAGAAAGGCGAGGATCCTCAATATCACGGGCTCTCAGGTCGAGAAATAATGATACGTTCACCATTTCTGGTTTGGCATCATCATCAATCGAGGAGGCCACAACTGATTCCCCTAAAAAAAATAAGGTCATCCTATACGAGTCCCTCAGCATTGGGTCCTCGGATCGAGAATGTGCAATGGATTTGCCACAGAACGTGGTCTGCCACTATCACATCTCGGGAGGAGAGGCGCAACTGAGGTATCGGAGAAACGGTCACCAGAGTCGACAGCTCTCTAGATCAACACCCTAACATGCGTAAGACATACACGTTAGAATGCATCCCAAGATAGCCTCGTCTGGTTGTGAATTTCGTGAACACACAAACGTACCAAGCGGGCACGTAGGTCCCACTACTCTCCACTCTAGTCCTAGGGTGTACTCAAGCCTGGGTATTGGGCTTATCTCTCAGAACAACCCAACCTGCCAAACAGAAACCAGCCAGCACAGCACAGCAATATCTAGTATGGCAGTAATAGAATGAAATGCAATGCAATAAAAGCTGTAAAACAGTAATATGCACCATAATAAAGCACAACAAAAAAACACCCAACGAAAAAAACAAACAAGCGCTAGGATCGATTCCCTAAAGGGGATGGACCAGCAAGAGGTCAACCAGAGTCCCCAGCAGAGTCGCCAGCTGTCGCTCCCGAAAGATTTGCATCCAACGGTACAAACGCGAGAGTGGCGCGGAAAACACAGAGTCGCCAGCAATGTGTATTCATCCCGAGAGAGGGAAAGGAAACACTGCATAAACCTGAAGAGAAAGGGGGAAAGACATGGTCATCGCAACCATAGTCCGGGTTCGGGAGTCGGTTATGTGAGGGGAAGGTGTTAGCACCCCACGCATCCATCGTACTCGATGGGATCCACGCTTGTTGTCTAAACGGAGGGTGAGTTGTCCTACTATCTATGGCTGAACAAAAGAAAATGGGGATGGGGGTGACCAAGACGGACTCGGTAGGACATATTCGATGCCCTAGGCCTACGTACTCCCTCAGTACAATGGGAAAGTCAGAGTCAACGTAGTTCGGACGGGAACTGTGGGGGAAGGTTACTCGCCAAGACAGTCGCTGTCTTGTGCCTACATATCCTCAATCGGACGAGAGAGAGGAATCAGAGCTAATGTAGTTCGTGGGTACGACCACGGATGGGTAAGTGTTTTTTTATGAGCGACGTTAGATTCGCGTCCGGCAGTTAGGGTCGATGCCTGTTTGCGACTCAGACAGAAGGTAACGTGCTCTTTTCTGAAAATGGTCTGGAACCAAACAATCCCGATGGATAAAAAGATTTGAATTTGTTTTTGTGTTTTTTAGACAGAAGTGTTTTTTAAGTTAGTTCATAACTTGCATTGCACCAAAGTCTAGGGCACAGGGACGAATACTTAACGAATCGTCCCAAGACAGGACGCCCGCTAAGCACTCTAGAAAGATGAGAGGAAGCCCCTCATTTCTCATTCCCCACGCTTAAGGCTCGTGCGCAATACACTTTATCTTTATTAAGTGTTTTCAAGAAGTTTTGAGATGAGAAGAGAGAAGACACAAAGGAAACTCTAAAGGGAAACTAAGGGTCCTAATGTTATCATGCATGGGTAACCTATGGTTAGTGAGGCTTAGGAAGGACAACTACCTAAAACCTAATGCTAATCCTACTCCAAGCTTAATCAAAAATTAAGTTGGACTAGGTAGCTCTAAAGGGAGAGAATCCAAGACTTAAACAAGTCTTGAGATTCATGGGAGGAAGAGAGTGAAAGAGAAGAAATGAGAAAGAGAAGGAGAAGATGAGATACAAGAAATGGCAGCAAGCACATCACATCATAAATATCCAACTCAAATCATCATAAATGTTTCAAAGATCAATGCAAAACAATTCAAGTAAGCATGCAAAGATAAACATGAAAAAAAGCAAGCATACTTGTATGGAATGCACAATTAAGCATACATGGACTTCATATCAAGATGAAATGAGAAAAATAAGATGAAGATGAAAACAAATCAAAACCAAGATCATATTACCATCAACAATTCACATGTACAAAAGGAAATCAAAGCATGAAACATTATGCACCAAAGAAAGCTACAAAAAGAGGACAAAGTTCCAACACTTAAGCATACTCAAACATGATTCAAACATGATCAATAAATGGCAAAACTTGTTCACAAGGGACCTCAACCAGGGGTAAACATCATATCAAATGTACATTCAAAGAATCAAGAAGAAACTCAAGCAAATAGGCATGGCAAGTCAACTTGTGTAAAGAGGTGTCAAGATATAGTCATGCATAAGTCATTTAAACACAAATAAACAAACATATATCAAATGACACTTAAAAATTATGAGATTATCAAATTATCAAATGACCTAAGTCAGAAGTCAATCACATGTCAAAATATCTCATAAAAATTCACAAGTTAAGATCCTCAAACAATTTGGCAAAGATCACATAGAAACCATATACCAATATGCAAAGGAGAGGGACTAAAATGCAATATGCAAAGAGTTTAAAAATATGAGAAAAATATTTTTAAGGACCTCAACATGTCCTCTAACAAATTCAAAAAGAATGAGATGCAAATCATGTATAGATGATGAGAACAAAAATCAACAAGGCAGGGTGTGCATAAGTGAAGCAATCCAAAAAGAAATTAATTAAACAATTAAATCAGAGGCACAAAATAAAATAAAATGGAAAAATAAAGTTTGCCAAAATTTTATAACACCCTAAATATGCTTCATAAATTTTTTTGGGATTTTTGGATGTATTTAATTAATTTTAAAAATTAAAAATGGAAATGCAACAATTAAGAAAATAAAAAGAAATAATTAAATTCAGGGGGTTCAGATAGCAGCCCAAACACATTACAAAATGAATTGGATCAAATAAGGGGGGCGCAAGTAGTAAGCCCAAATCAAAAAAGTCCACCAGCGAAATCAAACAAAAAAACAAAAGCCTCAGTCAACATAAATGACTCATACACACCCTTGGATCAATCTCACGCACCACATTCAGTCAACCAAAACCAAAGTAGTCAAGATTAACGCATCAGATCACAAGGCACACAACAATTTGTGTACACACGTGCACACCAAATCATCAGCAATTAAAATGAAAACACGTGAGAGGCATGTGGCATTTTTAATGTGCTGGCAACATATCATCCATCAGATCAAACAGACGCATCAGATCAAGTCAATGAATCAAAAAGCATGCAAGATCAAAGGTCCAGATTAAGTGCACATGGTAGTTATCATGGATGAACACACACACACACATATATCAAAAATACATCCAATCAGAAGCATTCATTTAATGAAGTGGCAAGACAAGAACCATTGGATCTGAGCATGGACGGTGGAGATCTCATCTCCTACCTTTAAACCCTCAGATCACCTGAAAATAAACCAGACGCCGGAGCTAGGGCTCCGGTCGTCTTCTCCAGTAGCCTCAACGGAGATCCAACATAAAAATTTCTAGAAATCAACAACAAGGGTACAGTTCTACTCAGTTTTTCATGAGGATCTCAAATATCACATTTAAATCAATAGATCATGCACGAATAAACCAAATCGAAGACAATAAGTTTAGATCCAAAAACTTAAATCTCAAAATTCAGGCAATCCACACGTCCAAACTCAAAACAAAATAGATCAGCATCATCAGTGAACTTCATAGATCATCATGCACACTTAAAATTCCAGTTATACGACCATGAAAAGCAAGCTTACCTGAGATCTGTAGAGCTTGAAATACACCAAGAGCTCCTTCCAAAAGCTGCAGATCTTCCTCTTTTGAGCTCTATTTGCAAAATAAATGCAAATAGAGGCTTGAAATGGACTGGATCTAGGATTTTGAAAGTGAACCAAGTTGAGATGCACTTGCTGAAAACTTTGCTTAAAGCTTGAAACAGTGGTAGATTCACACTCCTTTCAACTCACTGATCAATAATATGCCAAGAGATTTTCAAAATCCCTCAAGGAATGAGAGATTCGACGAGAGAAAAGTTTGGAGGTGAAAATGGGTTCTGAGCAAATGAGGATGTATGACCTAGCTTTGTGCGTGTGAGTTAGCTTATATACACCTCATTAGACCTCTGATCATGATTAAAATTTGATTAATCCCTTGGTTAATGAGTTTGGATGGTTTATGCCAAAATGCACTTTGTATTGTTTCCACTAATCCACACGTGCCAAGGCATGCTTTTCATCATGAATCACTCACATTTCTCTTGCTGATCACCAATGAATTGAAATTGGGCCTTGAAATGGTTTAATTTGTGAGATATGAATCAATTTGCACTTTGGTCATTTGTTAAATACACCATGAATAAGGCACGGGTAGGCATGAAGCAAAGGTCAAAATTGGTGCTCATGGCTTGTACTTTGATGGTACAATATGACTTGAAGCAATTGAAGTGATTACAAGTCCTTTTGGATGAAAATGCAAATGGTGGAAAATTGGTACATGTGAAGAACCCTAAAAACACCTTGCCTTGCCTTAGCCATAACTTGAGTTCTACAAATGATATGGAGATGTTCTAGTTCTTGTTGGAAAGGGGAGAAAAAGATCTTCAACTTTCATGTTTGAGGAAAATTCATTTGAAGCATCTTTGATGATGAAAAGTCAAGTTGAATGTAGTGTAAAACTTGCCAAAAATGGAAACTTCTCATTATAGGTCATTTTCCAAATTTAGTAACTTTTGTACAAACCCTTGATTCTTGATAAATGGTATGAAACTTGACCCTTGAAGACCATATGAGGATGTGAGACCTTGAAAACCCTGAAGAGAACCTCAAAATTCCACAGTTAACTTCCCCTCTCACTGTTGACTTTTCTTGGTCTGCAAGCAATTGATCCACTGAACATCTTTCACAATGAAACACTAGCCAAGTCTTCCTCTATGAGCACTTATGAGCATATGAAACCCATGAGAGCATGCTTGAATCCACAAAGCCCTTCAAGAAGTCCTTTGGGTCAAAAACCCTAATTTGGTCCCTCTGGTTAGGAGGGAGAGATTTACTTGAAATCCTTTGCCATTCTTGACCTTATGATGAACTCCTCAAACCACCTTGAGGCTTGAGACTCCTTTGAGATGAACCAAGTACCTTGATTCCATGCTAAGAACCAATGCTATGCACAAATGCTAATGCAAGAAATGCAAAGAAACATAAGCCAGTTAGCTAAAAGCAAGAAGGCAAATTTTGGGGTGTTACAGGTTGATCTCAAACATATGAAAGCTTTTAACCAGGATGAGCTTACGAATCGAACCATAGTTTTTACCAGGATGACCACAAACTAATTTGAGCTTTTATATTTAGTTGGTCTCAAACCGAAGAAAGCTTTTAAACGGATTGAGCTTTTGAACCAAGAACTTAAAATCTAAATCCCCAAAACTAAAGCTTTTAGATTGGCTTAGCTTTAAACCCAAAAAAAATGATCCCTAATGGGCAAATTATTCTACCAAGGTAAAAGTTATTCCTCAGAGAATTTACTATATCGCCCTTCCATAATTACCAGATTTCTCATTAAACAGAAAGACCTTTCTCGAAAGCGCTACAACTAAATTTAAGTGAGTGAAAGTGAATAATTTTTTTTATAGAGAGAGAGAGAGAGAGAGAGAGAGAGAGAGAGAGAGAAGGGAGTCAGATATGAAACTTCACGATTCTGGATTTAAAAATATGAGGAAATGGACCTCTATTTATAGGCTAGAGGTTGACACAAAAAAGGAAAAATTTATGGTCAAAATTAATGATCCAATCGATTGGCATCATGGTCCAATAGATTAGTTAGCCTAAAATTAAACGTTTATAAGGTTTTAAATTGAAAGAAAATATATATAGTTGTAACCATTAATTTTTTCACCAACCCAATTGATTGGATATAAGTTCCAATCGATTGGCCATTACAAAAAAAATTGTCTAGAACATTTCTAACAACTCCTAATTAAACTGGCACGACTTAAGACATTTTTAGAAATATATTCTTAAGAAAAATAAGTTTTAAAACTTGTTTATGTATGTGAGTGTGTGTGACTAGCCGTATTAATTTATTAAAAATTAATTGTGTTTTTACAACACTCGGATCACTAAGACGCGACTTGGAAAGCTTTCACACTTTCTCTCTTTCATACTTTTAATCTCTAAGACTTGTCAAATAAGTCTCTAGTCTTGGAGATGAGGCTCGATATTTATTCTAATTGAGTTCCATCATTAAAGGATATTTTAAGTGATCATTAAACCCTAGCTTTGTCTGCATGCATCTTTAACCACTTGTTATACTTGCACTTTACTTGTTATCATTAAAGGCTAGTTGTCATCATTAAAAGCATATTCATCTTTAAGAGAGCTTCATTGATTACTAACCTGTAAAAAATGGTTCCATATTCTCCCTTTTTTTTTATAATGACAACGCATCTCTCAGGAAGATGGTAAAATAAATAAATATGTTTGGAGTGATTAAACTCCTCCTCAATTAAGTAGAGAGTATACTCTACTCCCCTTGAGAGTATACTTCTCCCCCTTTGTCAAAAAAAAAATAGGTACGGATAAATTGTAATAATTTAAATATGCAAACATATACACAATAACATTTAGACAAGGGGAAAACATCATTCTTTTATTAATTTAAAATTGCTAAAATTCAAAGTACAAAGAATAAGGGAAATTATAGAGTTAAAAGTAATACGGAAAGTGGGAAATTTTGGATCAAACCAAAAGTAAACATAATTAGACACATACGTGAGTCTATTCTTTTCCATAAGTATCATCATCCCTTGAGATGATTTTCTTGATATTTTCCATATCTCTGGCTTACATCTGACAATATTTACAAAACTTTGTTGATCTTTGTGTCTTCTATTTCTTCGAGCTCTTCTTCTTCCTTGAGTATTGGGTCATCTTGCAATTCTCATGTTTGATTAGAACCTTTATCTCTCTGAGCAAGGTATAGGTAATCCTTTTTTGGATGATTCTATGGTTTCTACCATGGTATCAACATTGTATGTTCCTAGGAGTTTGGTGATTAGTGCTCCATAAGAAAGTTTTGTTGTTTGGCTTTCTCTTATAACGAATCATGTGCAGGAAAATTCCTTCAACCTAGTTTTTTTTTTGGAAATTATCCAATTAAGAGCCAAAGTGGTACAACGTCATCTCTTATGACATAGTTAAAGTTAATGCTTCTTGGAAAAAAGTATTCTTGTTTGAAGGTAATGGATGATTCGACCTTTTGTTTTAAGAAGGTTGATTTGAAAGGAAACTTTATTTTCTCGATGGGGTTAATAACAAGTTAGTTTAGGGTTGTGGAACATTTGAAGTTCTTGAAACCTGCGGGTCCCTCTAGGTTTAGAATTTTCCCTCAAATGGTAACTCAAATATTCTTCCAAAACTATCCTTGTGGATATCTATTTCCATTCCCCTTACTAATGATCTTAGGGAAGTTCCTACGATCCTCAAGTATAAATAGAATTCTCTTACAAGGTTCAGGAAGGTTCTATCGGATACATGCGTGAAGAAATCTTTTAGAGAGGCTTGGCAGATTTGATGGTATAGTTTGTAACTTCTCAAGAAGATTGGCTCCATGTATCATAGTTAAATCACCTTATTTCCTAGGATCATCATCTTCTCTTCTTGCTTTCTATTTATCAACCCAGCGGTGAAAACATCCATTTTGGGACATCTCCAAATTTTTTAACATCTTTAACATGATTCTTAAACCCTTTTATATTTTTTCAAGCTGATCATTTATCTTCCTGAGCTCAACACATAGTTCAAATAATTTCTTGTAGGAAAAGGCGGTTGCTTCATTTTCCTCATCATAAGTAGCTTTATGACAAAACTTTATCTCTTTAAGTCCTTTAGAGTTCCACTAAAATAAAACTTGAGCTTTTATAAGATCAGTCGCTGAACCTTCAACAATCAAACAAACCTTTTACACAAGCATAACTCAAGATCCTTCACCCAAGATTTTTTTCCTAGGTTTAGCTTGCAACCTTTAAGTCCTTATCAAATACAATTCAAAAAATAATCACACTATTAAATAAATGACTTTAATCACAACATGAATTACAACACAACTCTCAGAATGGTTTTTTAGTCTTTTAGCACTAATAAAATGCTTATAGAAAAAAAATTCAAAATAGAAAAGTAGAAGAAAAATGGAGATATTTCTATTCAGAAATTCATGAAACTCTCTATCAAGCTTTTGAGGTCGTACAAGTTAAGAAGACTCCTTTTTTGGAGGGTAAGAAGCCAGAGATTTCAATGGCGTCTTTAAAAGAAGCCAAGGCAGTGGTTGAAGTTGGATGTTCGGAAGGTTGGGGTCAGGTGTTGGATTTTCCTGTTGTCATACCCCAAATTTTGACCCTAGATTTCATCATCATTCTAGGAATCATTACACATTGCATTGCTAACCCTAACCTTGTTCAAGATTGTTCTTTGTTTTGCTTCATCAAAATTACGGTTTTGCTCAAGAGAATCAAGAGGATCTTCACATGATCAGTCAATATCTTGGATTGATCATCAACTTATCAAGCTTGTATACACTCAAAAGGCCTATCTTCATCATGAATCAAGTGCAAATTGTTCTCATTACAAGTTCTTTGAAGCTCAACCTTATCTGGTCACAAATTAGGGTTTTTGCCTGAACAGTCAACTGTGCCTTTGACTTTTGATTAAAGCATGATCCCAAGCCATGGGACATGATCCAAGACATTAAAATAAATTCTTGGAGTCCATCCATGATGATTGAAAAAATCAAGAATGCAAGATTATTGAAGATCACACAGTTGAATTCATCTGGTACACAAGCTTTATCTGACAAAGTCAACCCTTTGACTATTAGGGTTTTTGGTCCAAATTGAGGTATTCAAGCCAAATTTCACCAAGATATGTTTAATCAATGAATTTGAGCATGAAAAATCAAGATTTGGAAAGTTTCTTGCAAAAGGGGCAAAGTTAAGAAAGTAAAATTTTTCAAAGTATGGAAGGAAAACCCTAGTTTGACACCAACTTTGGAAGGTCATAACTTTCAATCTACACATCCAATTTTTGAGTTCCAAAAATCAAATTGAAGCCCTCATAACATACTACAACTTTGTCACTGCGAGTCCATCTCCAAAAAGTGCTTAGATTTTGAGTTATGAAGCCTTGAAGTTTTGTCTTTGAACACTTAGAATTTTTTCAAGGTAGATTTTGGTCCTTAGAAATAACAATCTTTAGAGCCAATTTTCACATTGATCCACTTTGATTCAGGAAGACCTCCATACATGAAAGTTTTAGAGCACACTTGGGGCTTTTCAAAAAGTACAAGAACTCCTCAATCCCATTTGTGAGGTGGGAGAATCGAAGCCATGAAGTTAGGGTTTTGTAACTTGAATTTCAAGGTTATGTACATGATGAACTTGATGCAAATCCACCTCCATGCTGCATATCTTTGTTTTTAAGAGGCTATTACTTGCAAATCTCCCTTTTATCATAGGTTTACACGAATTTGGGGGTGCATTATCCATTAAATTGAGCCATTAACCACTTGATCATTCCATTTTTGGCACAAAGGTGTGACTTCCACTTTGATAAAGTTAACTTTAATCATAAAGTCAACTTCTTGAGCCTCTCCATTGTTCTTTCTGCACTCAAAAAGCTTTGTGGATCAGAAGCAACACCTCTAAGCCACCCTGCAATAGGTTGTACTTGGCATTGGAACTCAAAAATCCATGAAAACCTCTATTTGATCTCAACCAAACCAAAAACTCTCATACTTGCAATTTCTGACCAGAGCTTTTCTCCACTCTTTCCTTATAAATAGAGGGACTCATAAGGCCTCAAAACACACAAGAATTTCATCCCAAAAACCTCAGCATTCTCCCTTCCCACAGTTTTTGCAAGAACACTCCAGATTTGCGAAACCTCTGGCCAAACACTTTCTACTCGTGCAACTCACAACCCAACTTCACAAATCTTCTCTAAACATCATTTAGAACTAATTCCAACCCTTGGAAAGTTTCTGTACCAACTACAACACCATCCTCCATTTCCATTTGCTCATCTTGCAAGAGCCTTCGAGCAAGACAATCCAAGCTGTTTCTGGCAATTTACATTGCTCAAACACTCTCTAAAGGATTCAAAAAGGCTCTGAAATTCTTTATTTTGCATTTGTAATCATTAGAAGAAGCCTTGGACTTTCTCCAAGAGATGAGCACTTTAATCTCTTGAAACTCATGATCATGCATTATTCATAACTGTTTCTTGAAGCTATCATGAAGATTTGGTTGTATTTAATGTAAATGGCCCACTGTTTGCATAAAATATCATGTGTGTGTGATGCTTTGAAATTCTAAAACTCATTAATGTTGCATTGGTTTTGGCATTTGTGTGTTCTGTGTGGTTAGATTTAGGACAAACAACTGATACCTTGTTAATCCTTGGAAAATTCTAAGCAATTTAGAGTTTTATTTTGTTAAAAAAGATGGAGTTTAGAGTGAGATATTGATGATAGAAAATGGAGAAATACCTGAGTTAGGGTTCGGGGAGAGAGAAAGAAAAAGAAAAGAAAATGAAGAAGAAGAAGGTGATGTGGCGCTGCCTGGGTGCTGACATGTTCGTTTTATTGTTGTTTTAAAATATATATTATTGAAGGTAGATTAATTAATGGATGAGGACGTAGCACCACTGGTCAAGGATGTTTGTGTGTTTGTTTGCCATGCGCTGGGTCTAGGGTTCGAATCCCCCTCGCCCCAGACCCTTTTGTTTGTTTTATTTTTTAAAACATTATGAAACAAAATTATAATATATATTAATGAATGCATCCATTGATCACCTGCGCGCGTGGTTGGAATAGTAATGTTTTAAGGCTATATCCATCATGACCTGAGTTCAAATCCTGGCCCATGCATTCCTATATTTTTACCACTTTATTTTTACACTTTTCTTCACAAATTCAAAGCACCATAACTCAATGATCCCTTAGGCCTTTTTATCCTTTCTTTTTGCTACATGTTCATGGATCTGCCTATTTTATTGTGATATGAAAAGTTTCCCAAAAATATTAATTTTTATGGCACTTATTCATGTTTAAAGTTTATGACTTTTTAGGGTTTTTCTAAGGACTACTTTGATTCTTTGGTTGATTCCCTTGATTTTATTTGCACTTTTGGACTTGTATGAACCTTGTGCAACTTGTGTGAACCTTGTATAATGTTGTGGACTTGTGCATCCTTGTTTGAGTTTGATTTTAATGCATTTTGAATTGTATGTTTACATATTGATGTATGTTTAAACTTTGTTCATAACATGAAGCTTTTGCTTGGTTATTTTCCTTTAACATGTGACTTCCTTCCATGGTTGCATGACCTTGATGTGTATATATGCCTTTGTGTTGATCATACCATGTTTATGTGTTCTTAAACACTTAAATTTTGTCTTGAAAATGACTTTGAATATATGTTTGTATGCTTAAACTTTTATGATGTTTCCACTTTATTTAAAGACCATGTTGAACCCTAACATGCATGTTTGGTTGTTACCTACTTGTCTTAACATGTTCAAACTTATACCATGCTTAATTGTTCAAGTAATGCCTTAACTTGTTCACATGATGTTTGAATTATAAACATGTCATCTTTAAAGCATTCTCACATGCTATCTTTTGTGTGCTTGCATATTCATCCATATATTGTTATCATAAACATGTCTTTGTGTTCAAATATGATTGGTTGTTACCATTACTTGTTTTAAATTGTATTCATAATTAAGTAAAGCCTTAACTTATACATGTTTGCTTTGAGATTTAATTGTTATTATGACTTATATATGTCATACTTCTTGTTTGAACTTTCATCCATGATAAGTGATGTCTTAACTTATACATGCTAACTTTGAACCCTTGCCTTTATCCATGCTTAAGTGTTGTTATAACTTATACATGTTAACTTGAAATTTGAATCTTACTATGCTTAAATGTTGTAATGACTTATCCATGTTAAAATGTTTAAATTGTATTCATGATTAAGTGTTGTTACAACTTATCCTCCTTTGTCTTGTACTCATGATTAAGTGGTGTTAGTAAACCCTAAAGCATGTTTGCCTTAATTATGTACTTGAACTTATCATCCATGATATTTTGGTCTTGTTAGAACTATATCTCATAATTGTTTAGATGTTGTGACATCCTTGTTTGATTGAACTTACTTTGGTTGTCACCATTTTGGTTTAAAAATTTTCTTTGAACTTTGAATATGCTTGGTTGTTACCTTGCTTATTTTTGACTTTGTCAAGTCTTTGTTGATTGTTATCATATGTATCCTTTTGCTTTGGTTGTAACCATATGCCTTAACCTTTGTCATACCTCTTATGAATTCTCCATTAACATCATGTTTTAATGTTACTTTGATTTGCTTTTAATTGATATCATGTTTGTTCATATCATCCATCTTAATCATACTCCATTTAACTTTGTCAAAGATATCCCCCTAAGTGATGTTAGCTTGTTAGCTTCCATCCTCAAGTTGTCTTTTATTCCTTAATCCAAGGGAAAGTCTCTCTATTGACTCAAGTGTCATAGATAGCTTAGCATTACCCATTCCCTTTGACCTTTTTAGAGTCATTAGGTTTTACAACTTAGATTTAGGATAGAATGTACAACTCTTTGACTTTGTCAAGTCAAGAAAGTGTTAAGACCATAACACTTAATCCCCTTTGACCTTTGATCATAATTAAGTGTTCATTTATCCTTAGTGAGGTGAACTACAAATGCTCTGATTCCATCCTTGTAAGGATATGTAGGCACAAGACCGCGAAGTTTTGGCGAGAATACTTAGTGACTAAATCCTTAGGCTCCTATCTCTCAGACACAAACCAATAGCAAACCATATCACAAATATTAGCAAGAGGTTCCTATAGAGTACTATAGATGCTTAGGATGCTAACACCTTCCCTAGGTATAATCAACCTGACCCCCAAAATCTCTTAGCATTGTTGTTACATTGCAAACTTAGGGTTTTTTTTTACGATCTTTACCATTTCCCTTGGATAAATTAAAGTTCATTGGTGAATCTTTAAAAGATTTGTGATTCAAGTTTAATCAATAGCTTGATATCCAATTCTCACCGCAACACCTGTGAAGAAAGATAAGTTTGGGCTCGGGTACAAGTCAACTCAGCTATCTCTGAAGACTCAGGGTTCTCCAACTCTCATCAGGTTCTCGAGTGTTGGCATTGTTTATGACGGTCAGATACATGTAGTGGGTGATGACGCAGATAGTGATTGTGATATTGACAACTGGATTAGCCCGTGTGTCCTCGGACAGAAGCTTACAAACTAGTCAACCGAAGAGTTCATCCAAGTTACTTTCAATGAAGAGTAATTTCCTATGTTTAAACTCATGTGATAAGTCCTACGTTCTGCCCAAGACATAATGATTCATTGTAGTGCATCAATGTTGCATATGCAATTTTTATCATGAATAAAGGACGTTTTTGCATTCAAATATTTCTCTCTTTGTCTTTCATTTTTGTTTATTTTTCATTAAGAATGGAAAATTTTCTTTTTGTTTTTGTTTTAGCATTCTCATTCTAAAATAAAGCATGAATCATCAATCATGCAGATTCACCCCTCCGGCTTCCATTGATAATAATACTGCTATGGCTCATTATGACTTTGATAATCCAATTTACCATGCCGTAGAAGAAGGCGAGGAAGATTGTGAACTCCCTGAGGAGTTGGCCAGATTATTGAGGCAAGAAGAAAGAGTGATTCAGCCACACCAAGATTCTGTGGAAGTAATCAATCTTGGCACCGAGGATGCAAAGAGAGAGGTTAAGATTGGGGGCTGCCTTAGAGGAAAGTGTGAAGAGAAGGCTGATAGAAATGTTGCGAGAATATGTTGATATATTCGCTTAGTCTTACCAGGATATGCCTGGACTTGATACAGATATCATGGTGCACAGATTGCCTCTCAATAGGATGTCCTCCGGTCAAGCAGAAGCTCAGAAGGACTAGGCCAGATATGGATGTTAAGATCAAGGAAGGAAGTGCAAGAAGCAACTAGACGCGGGTTTCTTGGATATCACCAACTATCCCCCGTGGGTTGCAAACATTGTACCTGGACGCTATGATGGCTCTCTTTCATGATATGATTCACAAAGAGATCAAGTATATGTTCATGACATGATTACAAAGTCACAGACTGAGGAAGAGCATTTGGTTAATCTGCAAAAGTTGTTTGAAAGGTTGAGAAAGTTCAAATTGAGGTTGAATCCAAACAAGAGCACTTTTGGGGTGAGATTATAACAAGTTGTTGGGTTTTATTGTTAGTGAATGAGGCATCGAGGTTGATCTTGGCCAAAATAAAAGAAATACAAGAAATGCCTGAGCCTAGAACAGAAAAAGAAGTTTGTAGTTTCTTAGGGAGATTGAACTACGTAGCTAGATTCATTTCTCACCTTACAGCCACTTGTGAACCAATATTCAAATTATTGCAAAAAGATCAGGCTATTAGGTGGAATGATAATTTCCATAAGGCTTTTGAGAGAACAAAAGAATATTTGCAGGAACCTCCGATCCTCATGCCTCTAGTACCTGGACGACCATTGATAATGTACTTGATGGTTCTTGAGAATTCTATGGGTTGTGTACTCGGTCAACACGACGAGATAGGTAGAAAAGAGCATGCAATATACTACCTGAGCAAGAAATTTACTGGTTCCGAGGCACGGTACTCGTTACTGGAGAAAACATGTTGTGCACTTGCATGGGCAGCCAAGCGCTTGAGGCAGTATATGTTAACTCACACAACCCTGTTGATATCAAAGATGGATCCGATCAAATATGTTTTCGAAAGCAAGCTCTCACCGGAAGGATTTCCCGGGTGGCAAATGGTTCTGACAGAATATGATATTCAATATGTTACTCGGAAAGCCATCAAGGACAGTGTCTTGTCAGAATATCTTACTCACCAGCCGATCGATGATTATCAGCCTATCAAGTTTAATTTTCCTGATGAGGATAATATGTTCTTGAAGGATAAAGATTGTGATGAACCGTTGCTGGATAAAGGACCTGATCCCAGATCCCATTGGGGATTAATATTCGATGGAGATGTTAATGCTTATGGCAACGGAATTGGGGAAATCATCATCAACCCTAAGGGTTCTCATATCCCTTTCACCGCAAGGTTGACGTTTGATTGTACAAACAACATGGAGGAGTATGAGGCTTGTATCATGGGGCTGGAAGAGGTTATTGACTTAAGGATCAAGATCCTTGATGTGTATGGTGATTCAGCTTTGGTTATCAACTAGATCAAAGGGGAATGTGAGACTCGTCAGGTCAACCTGATACCTTATAAAGACTACACAAGAAGATTACTGACTTTCTTTGATAAGGTTGAGTTTCATAATGTACCCCAGATGGAGAATCATATGGCAGATGCACCAGCAACATTTAAATTTCATGTATAAAGTGAATCGGTGGAACGAAGTGCCTGCGATCAGAATTATGCGCCTCGACAGACCCGCTCATGTCTTCTGCAACAGAAGAAATGGTATATGATAAACCTTGGTTCCACGATATCAAGTGCTTCATTAAAAATCAAGAATACCCACCTGGGGCATCCCATAATGATAAGAAAACTCTACGGAGGATGTTTTATACAAGAGGAACTTCGACATGGTCCTGCTCAGATGCGTGGATATACACGAAGCGGATATGTTGATGCAAAAAGTTCACGAAGGATCTTTTGGCACCCATGCCAGTGGGTATGCAGTGGCCAAAAGTGTGCTGAGAGCGGGGTATTATTGGATGACCATAGAGTCTGATTTCTGCCAATATGTAAGGAAATGTCACAAATGTTAGGTTTACGCGAATAAAGTGAATGTGCCGCCCGCTCCTTTGAATTTCTTGACTTCTCTTGGCCTTTTTCTATGTGGGTATTGATATGATTGGACGTATTAAACCGACTTCTTCCAATGGACATCGCTTCATCCTGGTTGCTATATGACTATTTCACAAAGTGGGTAGAAGTGGCCTCCTACGTAAATGTCATAAAACAAGTGGTTGTCTGTTTCATAAAAAAGGATATCATCTGTCTTTACGGTATTCCCGAGAGGATCATTACTGATAATGGTTCAAATTTGATAACAATATGATGAAGGAGTTATGCCATAGCTTCAAGATCGAACACCACAATTCTTCTCCATATCGTCCAAAGATGAATGGTGTTGTTGAGGCAGCTAATAAGAACATTAAGAAGATTATGCAAAAGATGGTAGTAACATATAAGGATTGACATGAGATGTTGCCTTTCGCATTGCACAGATACCGTACTCCGGTGCGTACTTCGACAGAGACAACCCCTTTCTCGCTTGTGTATGGTATGGAAACAGTTCTGCCAATGGAGGTCGAGATTCCTTCTCGGAGGGTCATGATGGATGTAAAGCTTGATGAAGTCGGGTGGGTAAAGGCCAGACTTGATCAGGTGAACCTCATTGAAGAGAAAATAATGGCAGCCATCTCCCGTGGGCAGTTATACCAGAGGAGGATAAAGAAAGCATTTGATCAGAAGGTGCGTCCTCAGTGTTTCCAGACTGGATGACTTGGTGTTGAAGAAGATCATGCCTCCTCAGACATATCACAGGGGAAAGTGGGGCCCCAAATTACGAAGGACCATATGTTGTGAAGAAGGTTTTCTCTAGAGGAGCCTTGATACTATCGATTATGGATGATGAAGATTTCACATCCCCTGTGAATAAAGGCGCAGTCAAAAAATACTTTGCATAAAATAGACCCGTTGGACCATAAAAAGAATAGGTCCAGGCAAAAAAGGGCATCCCGAAGAACCACAAAAAGAGAATGTTCGGGAAAAAATTAGGGATAAAAAGAATGAAAAAATTGAATAAACCCGCTAAGTTGAAAACCTGAAAAGGCAACGTAGGGAAAAAAGGGTATCCCGGTGGATTGAAAACCCGAAAGGGCGGGTCCAGGAAAAAGTTAGGGATTCAAAAAGCGAGAGGTTTGCAAACTGCGTTTGATTTGTGATTTTATCTCTTACAACACTTGGGAATTCTGAAGGATATGGATATGTCCAGTCGTTTTCTTCAAAAGGCAAATTATGAGGAGCTTCAAGACATAGGAGCCATAGGTATGGTTTGAAACTCAGTGGAAATTGAGTTCTATATTGCCATCTTTGTATTTTTTGTTTTTTTATACAATTACCTCTTTTAGGAATTACTTCCTGATGTAAAATGCCTGTTTATAGGCCGATTTCAATCAATAAAATTTCCTTTTTCACTCAAATAGCTTCTTTTTTTTGTTTTTACTTTACTGTTTTGTTTGCAAAAACGTCCAATTTTTATAAACATTGCATTTAAAAACGTTGTAGCTTTGCAAACATGTTGAAAACAGTTGAAATTGCTTGTCATTTTGAGTAGCCTGGGTGGTACCAAGGTTGCTAGGTTGTGTTAGGGCACAAATCTTTATATCACATCTACAGGAATTATGTTGATAGTCAACATGTATCATCCCCAATAGAGTCAAGATTCTACAGCATGAGGTCTTTGATCTCTTCCCCAACAGGATTTCAGAGAACATCTTTCCCCCAGCAAGATGTTGAGAGTGTTCATTCTCCCCAAGCAGAGGAGCATGCTACAAGTGGTGCTTATCCCCAGCAGTGTAGGATAATTTCTTATTCCCCAGCAGTGTGAGATGATGGAATATGTCCTAAGCAGTTCGAAGATGGTGAGAAGTCAGAGTTTCCTCTTCCCCGCAGAGTAGATTTGATGATAACTCCCTACAAGTTAAAGTCCAATGGTTATTGGCATTTTCCAGCAATATGCCCGGTATTGTTCCCCAGTAGAGTTGGTATCATCAACGGTTATTGACATCCTCGGCAAGTTAAAGTCCAGTACTTATTGGAATCTCCAGTAGGTCTCAAAGTCCAATCTTCATTGGAACATCTTTTCATTAGGGTTCACAAGTTCCTTTGTCGTTCCCCAGCAGAGTTCGCGGCGGCTAATGGTTATTAGCAGTGTTGTTTGTTATTTTCCAACAGGAGATCAGATCTCGATGATCCATTCCCCAATAATCGCCTGTTTGCTCAGGCATTTCCCCGACGGGGAGTCTTCTCATTGCATTCTAGCATATAGTGATCATCATCACATTGCATCCTAAAAATGCGTAGCATTTCCATTTGATGGAGCATTACGCCATAGAAAAAATCAAACATGCATCGAAGTATAAGCCAATCTAAGCCTTTCTCGAAAGCAACATGTTGATATATTCCCAGAAGATTGTAACCTTCACATAATACCCTTTTTTCCTTGTTGTAAGTCCGCCTTCGGCCGACATTCTTTTCAAAGTCCACCTCCGACTGGAACCCTTGTTGTAAGTCTTACTTCGGCCGACATTCTTTTCAAAGTCCACCTTCGGCTGGCACCCTCGTTTTAAGTCCACCTTCGGGTAGCATCCTTGGTTGTAAGTCCGCCTTCACCCGACATTCTATTCAAAGTCCACCTTCGGCTGACACCCCTGTTGTAAGTCCGCCTTCAGCCGACATTCTTTTCAAAGTCCACCTTCGGCTGGAACCCTTGTTGTAAGTCCTTCTTCGGCCCGACATTCTTTTCAAAGTCCACCTTCGGCTGACACCCTTGGTTGTAAGTCTGCTTTCGGCTGACATTCTTTTCAAAGCCTACCTTCGACTGGCACCCTTGGTTGTAAGTCCACCTTCGGTCAGCGTTCTATTTTTAAGTCCACCTTTGGTCGACATCCTTTCTTGACATCACAATCATAAATTTGCATAAGCTCTTAAGACATGGGATTACAGCTTATTTCTTGCGATTCAGGGTTTCTTTATTTCAGAGTATGTAGAAATCAAAGTCTTCAAGCATTTATTTTGCTCAACAACTGGTTTGATTACTTCAAAATCAAGAATAGAAAGCACGGAGTTCATATAATTTGTTCCAGACAAGTTATATATCATATTCTGAGCATCATTCAAGTGTCATACAAAAGGTTGTGGTTCAGACGCAGAGCCATGTCTAGAACAGGTTATAATAGGCCAAAAATCACATTTTTGCACTGATGTAACCAGTTACCCAAAAGGGAGTAACCGGTTACACCCTTCACAAGTGGCTCAAGAATTCAAACTTTCAAGCATGTAATCGGTTACCCGTTTTCATGTAACTGGTTAGGTCAGGTGGATTTTTCTAAGAACAACAGTTTTTCAGCACTGCAGTAGCTTTCACACTCCAATTGATTTTTCTATGCATCATTATTACATCAGATGGAAGGATCTAGATCATGCAAAGTTATAACAAACTCCACACCAAATTCCAAACCTCTTTGAGCTCTAAGCCTAATTGCTATTTAAATAAAATTGCTCTATTTCACAAGGATAATCAATCATTTTCTGCATTTTATACACATTTCACTCTCATTTTCTCAATTTGTGCAGAATTTTCACTCACTCTCTACATTTTAATCATCTTCCCTAACCTCACCAAAGCTCCACCATTAAAGTTAACAAAGTTTTTCATTGAAGCTTGTTAATCTTTGAGCTTAACCTTTATTACATCACTTCCTCTACACCGAATTATGCAGCAACAATAGGTTCTACTTCAGATCTAAGCTTGGAAGTTGATTCTTGAAGTGATTTTTGAAGCAAATCCGGAGTTGATCGGTTTATTGCATTGTTCTTCAATTTTCTTGTAGAAGAGCTGCTTAGATCTCTGGTTTTCTTGAATATATTCATCATTTTCTGTTTTGCAACAATTACATGGCAAATCTCCGCCTTGTAGGTTGGGGAATTCTTGGATCTAAAACTTGTTCTAGCTTAATTTACATTTTTCACAATGTAGTCTCTTGTGATTCAAGTGTTAATTGATCCATTGATTTGCATGCTTGATGATGTTGATGCTTGATTGATTCAATTTGTGCTTAATTGCTCATAATTCCTGTGATTTTCGTTTTGTACAATTGCATGCCCTAACACCTGGTGTTTAGATCAAATAAGTGATTCTGAAAAGTGCTTTTCGAAATTTTATTTCTGCTGTTTTTGCAGGTGTAACCGGTTATTGCATATGGTGTAACTAGTTACATCCCTTTGGCTGCGCCCAGGAAGTGTTTTTATTCATGGTGTAACCGGTTACACCATTTCAGGTAACCGGTTACACCTGATATAATTTGTGTTTTTGTTGCTTTTTTGGGACTATTTGATTCCTCTCCACTTCTATCCTTCATTGCTTGATATGGTTGGTATTTGTGGACATTTATTGAGCTGTTTAGCATCCATTTACTACGTGTATGTAAATTTGTTCATAAGCATTAGTTGATCGTTGATTATATGTTCATATGCTTAGTTGATTGTTGATGCGTGTTCATGCTAAGTGCATTCAATTTTGTTGGTGCATACACTGATGTTGTGCATAATACATGTTCTCGTATGTTGTCATTTTATTGTTGTTCCATATGCCCCTGTTATGTGTGAAATGATCTGTTAAATGCTATTATTCGATTGCATAGGATACATTGCTGTCCTGAACATAATGTGTTGTCGTATGCTGCTGTCTTTGCCTTTTTCTTGATCTTTTGCTTGTGGTGCTCTTACATGTTCCCTTAAGGCTTCCTAGTCCAACTTAATTTTTTATTAAGCTTGGAGTAGGATAGACATTAGGATGTTAATCTGAGCATGACAACACTAGGGTAGGTTTTCCCTTTATCCTCAACCATAGGTCAATCTTGCATGATCACATTAGGATAGAAATTCCCTTTCATCCCAACTGTAGGACCACTTTGCATGACAACATTTAGGATGAAGTTTTCCCCTAGATTTTCCTTTTCTTTTTGCATCTCTTAAAACAAAAATATTTTCTTGCATCAAAATCAAAATACTTAATAATACGATGCGCATGGTATGTTACGAGCCTTAAGTACATGAGAAATGATGAGCGGATGCCTTTTCTTACCTCTTCTTAGAGTATTTTGTACGCGAGACGTTTGGATCGATTGTACAAAGTACTTGCTCCTATTGTCATAGACTTTAGTACAATACGCGTCTCAAATTCTTTTCAAAACTTAACAAAAACACTTCAACAAATGCAAATCATTTTTTCTTCTGGATTTTCTCTTTAACTTTTTTTTTTTCAGAAAGGACATGTTATTTTCGTTCTACCATAAATACAGGCTGAAGCGTAAGTCTCCTCACGTGTGAGCGCCAAAACCTAACGGTTGGAATACGAACAGTTAGCATTGTCCATAAAAACAATAAACAAAGCAAACCTTTTCAATAAGAACTTAGGAGGTTCTGATTCCCTCTAGGATACGTAGGCACTGGGTTGCAAAATTCAGACGAACTCAATAATAAAAACCTTTTGCTTTTCCCCAAATAATTCATTCATGCTTTCCCTTAGCAAGTAAACTTTAGATATACACACCCTTTGATTATAACAACAAGAGTGGATCCCGTTTAGTACAACGAACGCCAGGGGTGGGAC